>JADBJO010005999.1:12500-40000 GCA_016801955.1 Conus betulinus | reverse complement strand
CACACACACACACATACGCCCATGTACACACATAAGCCTATGCCCACACATTATACACACACGTGTACATACATTCACTACACACACACACACACACACACACACACACACACACACACACACACACACACACACACACACACGAACATGGTAGGTAGGCACTCAAGGTCTGACCAGCGCGATGGGCTAATGCGTAGGTCAGACACTCACTGAGTCACTTAGTTGTTAATTCATTTATCCATCAGCTTCAAATCATGCGTAGTATGGTTTCAACTCAGCGGATGTGGTGTAGCGTATATGGACTCGTCTGTCTATTCCGACACTGCCAATTTCCAAAAGGAAAGAAAGAAAGAAAGATATATAACAGCATCCTGCAGAATTTGTCATACCATTACTCATCTTGGACATCAGCTCTGATGACGTGATTCGGATCGTTTGCTACATTACCTCCCTTTAGCTCAGAGATATATTTTCACCAAGCTGAAGACGCCATGGAAGGGGTCGACGTTCCTGCTATAAATATACATCAGAGGGGGGATAACTGGTAAGAACGAGAACCCAAAACTGGATGAACAGTCTGGATTGGGTAGTTGGGAGAGAACGGTGTTTTTAAAGCATTTGACGAAAACATAGATAACACATGGTGGTAAGAAAGAAAAACATGTGAAGTAATAATTGTTGAGCGAAAGAAAATGATCATTGAGGTGAAAAAAAAAACAAACTACAAATGAGTCGATAACCGGTGAAACAATATCTCTGTGAAGGTCATTAACTGTAACAAAATTCCTCAGAGAGAGAGAGAGAGAGAGAGAGAGAGAGAGAGAGAGAGAGAGAGAGAGAGAGAGAGAGATTTATTGATTGATTGATTGATCTCAAACACTCAAGGATAAAGAGCTTAGGCCAAGGCCTAGTCTTACCATTTATGCTTGTCATGCATACATTATTTCAACACATATCATTCATACTAACATTTTAACATAGCAACACTGTAATATAATTCTACAAACACGCAGCCTATTCATAAATGTAATAATGACATAGTGGATAGTCAAACAGAAGGAACAAAAAAGAACAAGAGAGAGAGAGAGAGAGAGAGAGAGAGAGAGAGAGAGAGAGAGAGAGACAGAGAGACACAGAGGGAGACAGACAGACAGACAGACAGACAGACAGACAGACAGACACACACACACACACACTCACACACACACACAACACACACACACACACACACACACACACACAGAGAGAGAGAGAGAGAGAGAGAGAGAGAGAGAGAGAGAGAGAGGGGACGGTAGAAAGGGGAGGGGAGAGAAAATGAAGAGATAGAGGGAGTGGGGATGAGCGGTTTAATGAGTAGGTTACGTGTCCAGACGGTGTATTCAATGTATGGTTTACAGAAGACTGTACACATGGATGTTAATGATTTTTATCGATTAATCAAATCATTGAGACATAAAATGTCTATGTAAATGTTTTCTTGAACTGTTTTAACCAGCTCGTTACTTCTTCTTCTTTATTTTGTAGACTCGGTGGAAGTGAGTTCCAGACATATGGTCCAGAGTAAGCAAGGCTTATCTTGTATTGATCAATGGGTGGGTGGGAGAGAAGCGATTTCTTTAAGCCCTAGCGGTTCAATCTTGTAAGAAAAAAAAGGGCATTAATTCAACAGAGCACAGTACCTGTCGAGGGTTTAATCATAAACGACGTCTTGTTGAATTAAAATACTTACTCAGAGGAAGTATGTTCAGCGTTTAGTTTTTCGTCTGTTGTTAGAGGTACGAAGAGAAGACGAAGAGAGAATCGTCTTTTCTGTGGACATAACTACTCCCATCCCACATTGTTGAAGTGTAATTCATATGTGACAACACACACACACACACACACACACACACACACACACACACACACACACACACACACACACACACACACACACACACACACACACACACACACACACACACACACACATATATATATATATATATATATATATGTGTGTGTGTGGTGTGTGTGTGTGTGTGTGTGTGTGTGTGTGTGTGTGTGTGTTTGGGTGTGGGTGGGTGGGTGGGGGGTGGGGTAGGGTGGAGGTGGAGGTGTGTGTGTGTGTGTGTATGTGTGTGTGTGTGTGTGTGTGTGTGTGTGTGTGTGTGTGTGTGTGTGAGATAGATAGATAGATAGATAGAGAGAGAGAGAGAGAGAGAGAGAGAGAAGAGAGAGAGAGAGAGAGCGAGAGAGAGGGTTGTCATTCAATCAATAGATCATAGTCTCTCATTAAGTGGACATTATGAAAAAACTTTTTTTTTAAAGAAACATGTTGAAGACTTGACCATTCCTCCTTCTGATACCGGCCACAGACATTAAAATTGTCAGCTCTGATGCCTTCTGACAAGCCATTTGTCATTGCCAGTGGCATGTTGGACGAGCACGCTGAAGCTCCAACAGCACACTGACCACCGAAAAACTGAAGTAATACCAAGAAAATCCAGTTACAGTATTCCCTGTGGATTTAAATCCTGACCATTTCTATCAAAAACACGCCACACACAAAAAAAAGGACAAAATAAGCCGTCAGACTGTATCTTTGTGTATGTGTCACTAATAACACCATAGAGGAGAGGAAACAGAAGCTCTGAGCATCGGCGCAATATGTGAAAAAGAATCAGCGGCAGAAGGCATGCGTGGAACGAGTTGAAACTGGGCTTTTTCTGAAATGCAGCCGATACTGCCCAGTTTCACAATTACATGCTGGCAGTGTTTTCGGCGCCTCACCCATTCATTTCTTTACGCCCACCCCTCCCTTTCACTCCTAGCTCCCTCCACGCAACCCAACGATCTGCCAGATCTCCGATTCTCTTCAAAGAGAGGAGTGAAGCCCAAACTAGAGGGTTGCCAGCTCTGTTGTCAGGAATGTTTGGCGAGAATGAGCAGGGATATCAGATTGGTTGACAGTTGATTGCACAAACTGTGAGGGAAAGCCAACACCGCAAGCAAAGAGGTAGAGAGTCATAAAAAGATGAGGATGAAATATGGACGACCATTATGACCACACTGGTGTCACCATAACTGCCAGGTGGTGTTATTTCAAAAAGATGAGATTGAGACTACTACTACTACTACTACTACTACCACCACCACCACTACTACTACTACTACTACTACTACTGCTGCTGCTGCTGCTGCTGCTACTACAACTACTACTACTACTTCTACTACTACTCAATTGATAGTAATAACAAAGCAATGATTTTAAGATAAAAGCATTGCAATGCTGATGATCGTGGTGGTGGTGGTGGGTGGTGGTGATGATGATGATGATGATGATGATGATGATGATGATGATGATGATGATGATGATGATGATGATGACGATGATGATGATGATGATGACGAAGATGATGACGATGATGACGATGACGACGACGACGGCGTCGATGATGATGATGATGATAATGATGATGATGATGATGATGATGATGATGATGATGGTTGATTTACAGTGCTTTATCTTTCAGGGAAAAGTAATTCAAAACTCTTGCAAACTTCGTTAGCTCTTCTGCATTCAGTAACTGAAAAAGAGCAGTTTCAGGTACACATATCAGCCACGGGAGAAAGCTGATCAAACGGACGGAAGACGGAAAAATCAATAAGTAAAAAGGAAATTTTCAAGCTTAGCTGCAAAAAGTCAGGAGCCGGCTTTTGATGAGGAGGAAGAGGAAAGTCGTTCGAGGTATGTGGATCTGAGACAGAGAAGAGCGGCGGCGCCGAGTGATTATTTAAACCTGGGGAATTCAGACGCGAAATAGATGTGACGTGGACTGTAGAGAACGGCGTGGGGGTGTAATAGAGTGGAAGACAGTCGTAGAGAGGAAGGAGGAGCTGAGTTATGTACGCATTTAAAACCAAGAGTATTGATCTTTTATTTCATACTTAATGAGACAGGTAGCCAGTGGAGTAACTGCGAGAGCTACGTTTTTCGATCTTTTTTATTCCCATCGGGACAAGCTGTGTTCCCATGAACATGGTCTTGGCTTTGTCAGGTTTTTGCTTTAACGTTTTTTTTTCCCCAAATGATTCTGTTTTGTTTTTTCCAAAGAAGCATCCGTATCTGTTCTTGTTTTTCCTCGATAAAAAATTACGGATTTTCAGATTTCATCTTGATTAAAGTGCTGTCACTAGATTAGTAGCCCATAAATGCAGTAAAGGGGTATTTTAGGTAACACTAATGAATATATCTGTGCATGATTTCGTTCTGTTCCTTTTTTTCCACACACACACACACACACACACACACACACACACACACACACACCACAGTACACACACACACACACACACACACACACACACACACACACATCTCTCTCTCTCTCACACACACATACATACATACACACACACATACATACATACATACATACATACATACATACATACACTATACATACATACATATGTTCATTCATAATGTATAAGTAACATACACACATACATACGTTAACATGTACATTCGTGCTATACAGGTTTTACGTAGCCATTGTGCCATCTGATGACTTCTTGCCTGATATGTACGATGAAAGAAAATTAGAAAGGTTTTGAGATTAACGGATGTGTAGAGAGGCTCACACATGGACAGGCATGTATACACAAGTCCCTCAAAACACAAGGCAAAAGGCCAAGGAAAAATGATTAACGACTTTCGATTTATAAACGCATCGCACACACAGACATAGAGACAATCAGCGCAATCAATGAACGATCGAAAAACGCATGAGCACACCAGTGTCCGCGCGACCAACAAAACACAAGGTATAAAGTTCAGGCGTCATGCGCAGTCCACTCACAAAGCAAAGCAATCTCCGCTCTTGACGGGTGAGCGCGTGCACACAAGGCCGTGTTGTAGTGGTCAATGATTACATTTGCTCACACATGAATAAACGGGTGCACTGGCCCATACTCTGGCAACAATATTTCAATTGAAAGACAAACGAGAAGAAAATGAAAAGAAGACAAAAAAGCTGGAACAGAAATGTAAAACACAATACATATTAAATACTGACGAAAAACGAATGTCTTGTAGTCTTAAAGAAGCTCGGACCCAAGTAGGAATCTGTTCTACACACGTTCCTTTGCACTAAGCTCAGCATTGGATGACAGGACAGGACAGATTTCTCTTGAGATAACAGAGAAAAGAGGGACGACCCAGGCATCTCTCTCAAAACCGTGGGGAGGTGATAGGGAGAGTGTATGTGGGCATCTGATAGGGAGAGTGTATGTGGGCATCTGATAGGGAGAGTGCAGGTGGGCATCCAGGACCACGGCTACACAGGTGAAAATGACAGGAGGCTGTCGTCTTGGTCCAGCCGGCTAAGGCGTTTCCTTCCTGTTTCTCTTCCCCA
This sequence comes from Conus betulinus, assembly GCA_016801955.1. Classification (NCBI taxonomy): domain Eukaryota; kingdom Metazoa; phylum Mollusca; class Gastropoda; order Neogastropoda; family Conidae; genus Conus; species Conus betulinus. The sequence goes on along the minus strand of JADBJO010005999.1, from coordinate 34,601 downwards.
CGACAGGTGGGACACAGCGTCGTGGTCTCCCCCCCCCCCCTTACTTTCCCTGGGGTCTCAGGCGTGACAAGTCTGGGAACTTGCAAGTGTCAGCAAAAACGAATCGCAGTTCCTGCCCATCCTTGAAGTATTGAAACTTCAGGTTGCTGGACAGTCAATCTGACTTGAAGATGGAGCGCTTTCAGTTTCCTCTCTACAATGTTGGTTATACTATCTTACTTTGTCAAGCTGAGCAGGCCGTCTGTGTTCGAATGACACATGAAGCAAACAGGGTGAGCGGGTAAACAACCTGACCTATAGGAGGTTTGGGGAAGGACTGCGGAGGTAAACAAGAAATGGAGAGAAAAAAACCCTTACAATTTCTGGAAACGGTGCAAGCCATACACGGCTTTACAGAACCGCATAACACCCTTACAATTTCATCCAAAGTAGCTATGGGGGAGAGAGAGAGAGAGAGAGAGAGAGAGAGAGACCGCACAGAGAGAGAGACTCGAGAGAGAGAGAGAGAGAGAGAGAGAGAGAGAGAGAGAGAGAGAGAGAGAGAGAGAGAGAGTTTAAAAATACTGATGGCAGAACATGGAGTGTAATCGACAACTGATTAACTGCCGATATAGTGATGTCTCTAAACTGGCTGAACAGACAAATCAATGCGACATACTGTTGCCCCCCATGTCTAAAGACACAGGGATTATAACTAGGGACGAAGACTTTCATTTTGCGTTATATCCATGATGAAACTTTATACACTTGGGAAAGCCCTCATGCTTTCTGGATCTATGAGGTGAAAGAGGGGGCAGCTTATTATTCGGATTAAAGAAGGGCTTTGAAATACGTCTTCACTATAACTGAGAGTGACTCTTTCTGGTTTACTGTGGATGCATGGTACACAAATGCGGAGGAGAATTCACAGTGCACGGTCGGTTTAGTGTAATACATGATGCACACTATTACATTCCAGTGGTAGCATGTGATAGTTACGGAAAATTGAAGGGTTGAGGGGGATTGACACGGCGACTGGGGGAGAACGGAAGACAACTCCGGAAGTTGAGAGAATGAAAATAAAAGGCCGGGAAGCGGTCGACTGGGTGACAAATATTCTCATTTTATGGAGCTATTGCTAGACGTTCGACAGAGAATTGATGCAGCATGTTTTTTTTTATGTCACACTGGCTGAGGGAACATGTAATGGTAATACAAAACTATTGCAATACGTTTCCTCTGGCGTCAGAGCGACTGGCTGGAGGCAAATGTAAAGGTAATACAGAACCAATGCACCATATTTGCTCTCATGTCAGATCGATTGGTCGGGGGCACATGTACTGGTGATACAGAGATAATGCACTCTATTTCTCTTCATGTCAGAGTGACTGGCCGGGGGCACATGTACTGGTAATACAGAACTAATGCACCGTATTCCTCTTTATTTCAGAGCGATTGGCTGGGGGCACATGTACTGGTAACACAGAAAACCTGCAGCCTGTTTTCTCCTCATGTAAGAGTGTTTGACTGGGAGCACGAGTAATGGTAGTACAGAACTGGTGCATCGGATCTCCCATCATGTCAAAATGACTGATTGGAGGCACGTGAAACGGTAATACAGAACTGAGGAAGCATGTTTCTTCCTACGTCAGCCAAACTGGCTGGGGCCCATACAGTATGATACAGAATTATCGCAACACACCTCCCCGTAATGTCAAATCATCTGCCTGGGGACTGTGCAGTATTGATACAACAGCAATGCAGCACGCCTTCTGTCATATCAGATCAATCAGCTGGGGACGGAAAAACGGAGAGAGAAAAAAAATAGGGAGAGAAAAAAACGGGGCAGGTAAGAAGAGTATAGAGGAAGCGGAGTGGGTATGAACAAAGCAGCATGCAATGATGACATTTAACTCAGCAAACTGCAGCACTTTTCAGGGTTTGCTGTGCATTTGCTTTAGCTGTCAAGAAATTGAAGAGGAAGACATCCATGATCCGGTAATTCGTGTTCACTGAATTTGCCTTGGAAATGAAAAAGACAAGTAGCCATACTGGTATTGCCAGAACCCAGTGAACTGGCTGTACCTCAACCCCGAAAGGACACTGCTCACCGATGAAACCTCTAATACATCGACACATCCCTCACCCCTCGCCATGGGAAAATTCACGCCTACTCTCCCTTGTTCCCCCCCCTCTCTCCCCCCTCACCCCCACCATCTTGGTTAAGCATCGACATTTCATGCATGATTCGGTGGCATAAAGGTCGGCAGTGAAGAAAGACGAGTTCCAGTGGCAAAATCTGACATTGATTTTGTTTCCCTCCATAGTCAGTTCTGGCCTTTCTATGCACCTGATCTACATCCCATAAGCACTCTCCTATCAGCACACCTCATCACACCCCCATCAGCACTCCTCATCACCACACCCTCTTCATCTTCCTGTGGTGTCTGATTTGTTTGTTGACTCTGGAGCTGATTTCAGTGGCAGAATCTGGGTGATGCAGGTCTGAGGGGGTGGGGGGTGGGAGGGGGGGGGGGAGTTCGGTGGTGGCAGACCCGGTGATGTAGGTCAGAGGGGAGGTCGATGGTGGCAGCAGTGTTCCAATGGTGGAAGGGGATGGGGTAGCAGTGGGGATGGTTCGTATTGCTTACTTGCTTTCCAGGCATGTGAACTGGTTCACTGGAATGCTTGTAAGTTTCTTCGATTTTTTCTGCACTCTTGGCTCTCTGTCTGTCAGTAACTCTGTCTCTCTGTCTGTCTGTCTCTCTCTCTCTCTCTCTCTCTCTCTCTCTCTCTCATCTCCATATATATACGCCAGTGAGGGTGAGTTACACTTCTGATCAGCCCAACACTGTGAAGGAAACATTTTTTTCCAGGACGACTGTGCAGAGGTCATGGAGATGGAGATCTGTAGTCATCCTGCTCTGGTCGGTGGAATGCTTGGAGGTTGAAAATCACTTTTTAAGATCGCGTTGAAGAGATTCCCGTCCACGGTGATGCCTTTCCCAGCCCCCCCCCCCCCCCCCCCTCAAAACCTCACCGCAGACCTTTTACAAGACCGCCTGATGTGAGACCTCGTGACCCATTCCAATCTGTTGGAACAAACTGCTCTTACTGAGCAAACCCTTTGCCGACATTGTAGCTGAGGCCAACCACTTATGTTAGAAGACATCAGAGGGCCGTTGGATAGAGTCCTAGACCCTGTGGGTTCCCCTGTTGACGCCCGTGTTGTGGGCGTGTTCTAAGTTTCTGTTGGTGCTCTTTTATGGGTTTGGGGGGAAGAAACGCATGTCTTGATTATTCTACTCAACAACCGCAATAACTGTGTGCATGTTTCTTCCTGGGAACTGATGAACGGACCGAAAGACAGTTCGACATGTATGAATTCAGCGGAGAATGAGCCAGAAATGAATGACGAAACAAAGGAATTGGACACGTAATTCACACAATTGACCACCCAACTTATCCGTGCCAAGAGTAAAGGCATTGGAAAGACCTGAATATTCCAGACCGGCACAGACTGTTCTATGGGGTGACTGAGCTCTTGGAAGAAACGTATAAAACAAGAACATGAGACACATAAAGGTTTGAACTAACACATACTAAATGTGTACTAGGGGACTGTGCAGACACAGACAGACAGACACACAGACACACACACACACACACACACACACACACACACACACACACACACACACACATATATATATATATATATATATATATATATATATATATATATATATATATATATATAATCAAGGCCGTGAAAACACAGCGCAAGAGGGCGAGGAAAATGAGTAACAAAACGCAGTTCATGCCCAAACATCAAAAACACGTAGAGATGTGGACAACCAGAGCAAGGACTGTATGGCCAGACATGCACGCGTACACTCGAGCACGCGCGACAAAAAAGAGTACACACACTTTCAGATCTCAAGTGCGTCAGCATACAAAACAAACCTATATCGGCCAAGGCCGGGTTAGTGCGTGCGCACATGTACGTGTAGTGGAAATCAATGAAAATATTCGTGAACACATGAATATACGGGCATACTAGCTCATATACTTGTAAACTTTGCTACCGTTAATTACAGACAAGTGCTCAGCGAAAGTAAAATGAAAATGTGAAAAAAAAATATGTATAGAACTATAGAGCTGAATTCATATTCAATACCTATTGGCAAGCGTGATCAGAGCAATTTTATAAAGAGTGGACTCCAGTTTGAATCTTCCCCATTCACATACTCTACCCACGAATGTCAGCCACTGGTGCCATTACAGGGAAAACTGTGAGATGACACAGAAACTGACCACTTGGGAGTATCCTCCAACCTGTAATGATGAGGATGGGGTTCATATAGTGTTGATCCACAGTTGATGCACCATATTTCCCTTCATGTCAGACCAGCTGACAGGGAGAGTGGAGCATACTACGCTTATACACAACTAATGCAGCATGTTCCCCCACATATCAGACGAAAAGAATAGGGGGTCATGTCATATTAATGGCCTGATATCTAAGGAAACAGTACAGGCCGCAACAGTTGTGTGTTAACGTAGGGTGGCCCTGACCCACTGATATAATATGTGGGAGGAAACACACCACTTTAGTTTTATGTTAATATACAACTAATGTGACATGTTTCCCCACACGATCAGACCTGTAGTTTATGCCACTCTATGTCAATGAACAACTCATACGTGTGAGATCAATTGGATTGGGATCATGCTATATATATATATATATATATATATATATATATATATATATATATATATATATATATATATATATACAATTAATGCAACGCGTTTCCCTGCTTGTCAGATCATCTGGATGGGGGGCCACGCTACGTTAAAACAAAAACTAATGCGTCATGTTTCCTCACACATCAGACCAATACACACAAAAGCGACCTGTTCCCTCAACGTGTCAGACCAACTGGATGGGGGCCCAGACAGAACACAGAAAGACTGTGAATACAGGGGGGGGGGGGGGGGGGGGCAGTGGGGAGTGTGTGTATGAGGAGCAGCGTGGGGGTGTGTGGCAAACTGTGCTGCATGGAGTGATTCTATTCACTAAACTATGCTGCACAGCGATGTTCAGAGCTCGTCGTTCGCTCTCTGACCTTGTCAAGGAAATGAAAAAGAGGGTGCCACCCAGTGGTGCCAGAACCCGAGGAACTGCGTTCAAGAAACTTGCCAGAGAAAATGAACAGGAAGATGACCATGCCATCTTTGCCATGACCCCACACAGTGTGTAGGCTGAAGTTTCCAGGCAAAGGAAGAGGAAGGCGGTTGGTCTGATGCTGCCAGAAAGCTATGCTCACTGAACTTTCCAGGAAAATGAAGAAGAAAGCAGCCATACCTGGTACTGCCTTAAACCTGTTAAAACTATTCACTAAATTCGCCAGGAAAATGAAGACAAAGGCGGCCATACTGGTATAACCACAACTGGCGGTAAATCAACAGGAACAGGACACTGCCCGCGTACTGGACCTCAATCTCTCACCCCACACCGCTGAAGACCTCCCCCCCCCCCTTGCACTCCCTTGTACCCCCCACCTCCATCCATTGCCGTGCCACGCATGATTAGGTGGCACAGAGGCTGGCAGTGAAAGGCTTGAAGAAAACCTGGGTTCCACTGGCAAAATCTGACATCGATTTCTTCCGCATGGTCACGTCTGCCCTTCCTGACCGTGCATCGCTCTCTCTTCACCCTCTCTCTCTCTGTCTGTCTGTCTGTCTGTCTAGCTATCTGTCTGGTTGTTTATATATGTATGTATGTATACATGTATGTATCTGTCTGTCTGTCTGTCAGTCTGCCTGTTTGTCTGTCTGTTGGCCTATCAGAGAGAGAGAGAGAGAGAGAGAGAGAGAGAGAGAGAGAGAGAGAGAGAGAGAGAATGTGTGTTAGAGAGAGATGGGGGAGAGGGAGGGAGGGAGATATGTGTGTTGAAGTGAAGAGCATTAGTTGGCTTTTGTCTACCATAACATATGTCATGAAAACAAGCCACGCTCTCTCTCCTATTCCACCGCTCTCTCCTAAACTAGCACTCTGCTGTCCCAGTGTGCCTGACCACACACTCACAGCATGACTAGTGGGCACTGCAGTCGACTCAGGAGTTACAATACCACTCAAACACAGCGTTGTAGGAGGAAAAAAAAAGGATGGGCGTGTAGCAGGTCCGCAATGGTGTAGGGTTGTTCAGTTTCAGTTGAATTATGAGCCAGCTGACCTCACACAGTCAACGTGTAGCGGATTATCCGTGGACTGGGGTGATGCGGGCGGAGGGAGGGGGAGGGGGGGGGAGAGAAGGGTTGAGTTGAACGGTAGCCCAGCCAATCACACAGCACCCTTCTAGGCCTGAGTCTGGAATGGCAGGAGGTGAACGAGGTTGTGAGAGGAGTGGGGGCAGGAAGGGCACGTCCAGCGTGTGAGCAGTGCCCTATTGGCGTTGATATACCGTCAGTTCATTGGGTTCTGGCGATACTAACGTGGCCACCCGTTTCTTTCATTTCCCTGCAACGTTTAGAGGACACAGTTCATTGGGTTCTGGCAATGTTAGTACAGCCGCTCTCTTCATCGTTTCCCTGCCAAGTTCAATGGAAACAATTTACTGGGTGCTCGCATCATCAGCGTGACCACTTTCCCCCCTTCCTTTACCTTGCATGTTTAGTCAGCACACTGCGACCACTTGACACTGCTGCACAGTTTGTTTGACGTGATCATTTCATGCTGCCAGACTGCTTCATTTGTTGTGCCTCACATGATCTCTCCCCCCCCCACCCACCCCTCCATCACGAGGGATCTTATCATGGAAAACAGGCATTTGTTCTGAGTATCAGACAGCAACCCCAGGATATGGAAGGCAAAAAAGACATTGCTTCCACTGATTTGTGTGTGTGTGTGTTCAATTGTAAATCTCGCAATTCAAACTCCCAGTCATCCCTGTCCCTACTTTATCCCTCCTCTTCCAGCCCCCACTGGTATGCGTGGTTATGCATCTCATATAAGCATTGATAATAATAATAATAATGAATACTTATATAGCGCCTATTCTCAGCTAGAGACCAAGCTCTAAGCGCTTTACAATCAATACGCGTTTACACAACGGGCTGCCTACCTGGGTAGTGCCAACTGAAGAGCTGCCAGCTGGCGCTTCATTCAGTCGTTTCCCCGTCTCATCCAGTCAATATCGTTCAATATCGATCACTCATTTTCCTTACTTCCTTCATTCTTTCCATTTCTCACTCAGGGTGCATGCTATGAGTAACGTGTCATCCATACCAACGGCCAAACTGGCCTGGTGATGGGATTTTACGTGTGTGCAAGATGTTATGCGTGCGTGCGTTCACACACGGAACCTCGGTTTATAGTCTCATTCGAAGGACTGTATGGGAAATGGAGTCAGAACCAATGTTAACTCCGAGGGAAAAATCCCCCTGTAACGAAACGCCCCGGCGGAGGTTCGAACCCGCAACCCCAGGATCACCAAGATTACGAGTCAGGCGCTCTACCAACTGAGCTATTCCGGCTCCCATTAAAGTAACCATTCAACCAATTATAAAACAAACAAAATATAAAGTAGACAACGCACGCTACTGACATCAGTGTTATAGTATCTGAATGACGCTTCCTTCAGAACAGTCAGTCTCTGCTGTAAACACTTCCCTCACTCTGCGCCTTCCTAGCTCTGTGACGGCCTTCACCTCTTCATACCATCCCATTCTCTTCATTCCATGCTAGATCCTCTCTGCCTCCAATTCCCCCAGTTCCAGCTATCAACCGTTGGCCACTGCTCTTTGTCAGTCTGTGGGCATAGAAGTTCCTCAAGAGGACTTTGTCCACAGCCAACTCCAAAATAATCTAAAGCCAGCGTCCAGACTTCCTTTTCCAGATCAGACTCCTCAACGCTTCATTACCTTTCACTTATGAATGAATGAATGAATGAATGAATGAATGAATGAATGAATGAATGAATGAATGAATGAATGAATGTGTTACGGATGGTGTTCGGTGCGTGTTCTGGTGTCTGACTCTCACCTGAAGAAGTTTGGATGCGTGTACGACTTTTCCCTACACACACACACACACACACACACACACACACACACACACACACACACACACACACACACACACACACGCGCGAACACAAATGGCCAGACAACAAGATTTTTTTTTTTGCTGCCTGAGCCATCAAATCATAACAAGTACATAACACATATTCAACAAACCAGATACATCAATAAACTCACACCACCATCATCAAGGGCGCGCACGTGTCTTCCTCTTCTTCTTTCCCTCTCGTCTACCGCCTTCATCATTTTGAAGATTCTGTAGACTATAGGGGGGTTGCACGAAGTTGAAGTTGCTTGAGATACTGGGTCGGGGGGAGGGGGGCAGAGGGGGGGGGGGGGGCAGGGGGTGTGCGGGGTCAGATTAGGGATTTGAAGCCCTCCATGGCAACCTCAGCAGGCTGTTCCAATCGGGTATGGTCCTGGGGAAGAAGGATTTCTCTCTATACAGAGTCCTGCAGCTGGAAAGGTGATATGTTGCTGGATGGGACCGTCGGGTTCCTTTGGGTGCAGGAGGATTTTGAGAGGGTTTGTGGCATGTGTTGATAATGAGGCTTCCGTTATGACATTTGTAAAAGTCACTAGTCTCGCCTACTGGAGGTTTTCCGGTGTCGATGGGTGACCCAGCGAGCAGCTCGGCGTTGGATCGCTTCCAGCTTCTTAATGTCCTTCTCTATGTAGGGGTCCCACACAGAGCAGGGCGTATTCAAGGCTTGGGCGGACTTGTGATAGGTAGGCTTGCTGCTTAACGCGCTGGGATCCTACCTTCAGGTGTGTGTGTGTGTGTGTGTGTGTGTGTGTGTGTGTGTGTGTGTGTGTGTGTGTGTGTGTGTGTGTGTGTGTGTGTGTGTGTGTGTGTGTGTGTGTGTGTGTGTGTGTGTGTGTGTGTGTGTGTGTGTGTGTGTGTGTGTGTGTGTGTGTGTGTGTGTGTGTGTGTGTGTGTGTGTGTGTGTGTGTGCACGCGCACATATGGTTACGTACGTGTACCTGTGCGTGTTAGTGTGAGAGACGCACACTCGCATGCGTGGATACATTAGGCAGGTCCTATCGACAGATCAACACTTACTTGTTCAGGAAGGCCCTAACTGAATCGCCGACAGAAAAAGCTTCCTGCTCTCCCCCCTGGGCTGCATGCAGGTTTTCAGTGAGAACAAAGGAGAAGCAGACGACAGACGTGCAGCTGAATACACTCCGGACCCAGATTGCCCTCTGTCCTGGTTAGAGGGTTCTGAGCTCTACTTTGAACATGTCTGCAAAGGGACGTATAGTAGAGTCTTTGGTGGCCAATACAGTGGATTATAGGGTCACGTGCACACGCCACATGTCTTGCGACTGTTGCCCAGACTCTTTTCCCGAGTCTACATGATTTCCCCATGGTCCCTGATGTTGTAACCAGACGACCCCTAATGTGCTGACTAGATGACCCCTAATCCAGTTTCCATTAGATAATGTTGTGCTCATCCGCTGCTGTTTCTGTCGGACAAACATTTAGCATCAGCACGAAACCGACCCCTATCTTTCCTCTCAGCCGGCAGTTCCGTATTACAGGTTCATTCAAACCTCGCAAGAACATGACGACAATTCTCAGCAGGTAATAGAGAGTGTCACCGAAGCAATAATCTGATTTCGACACATACGAAAGTTTCACTTTAATACCAACGTCGTGGCTGACTGATGACATGAATGTGTGGGTTCTTTTCAGAAAGCTGGTCTACACAAAGGGAAGGGGAAATGATGTTTGTTCTGATCTGCCGTCTTGTGAACACAGAACAGAGAACATGAGGTAGTGTGCTGTGTACAGCATTTCCCCACCACCTTAGTGCTGGCAGCGTTAGTCAGGTTGGTGGGTGCTTATTAAGGATACCTGGTAAGGAGACAGATAGATTCGTCATCTCAACAACAAAATGATGTTGGACACTGGAATATTGTCTATCTGTCCCGATTAAACAACTGTTCAAAGAAAAAAAGAAAAGAAAAGAAAGAGAACAAGAAAGAGAATAGGGAAAACACTGTTAGGAGAGCTGGACAGCAGAAGATATTCAGAGAGGAAACCTCCCTCAGACAAGGGTGTTGGTCCTGCCCTGAGCTCCTTACACTCTAGGGGGGGGGGGGGGGGGGGGGGGGGGGGGGGGGGGGGGGCGCCGCATCCAGGTCATGCGTGACTCCTAAATGCCTTCTGCTGCTGGATAATTTTTCCAGGCGCTCTCGGGATTCGAACCCACAATTTTTGGATGTGTGGGCGTCTCAAGGCATGACTTTTTAGATGAATGTCTTACCCCACTGCTAAAGGCACACCTGCTCTGAGTTGGGAAGTTTATTTATGAAGTTAACTTTTATTCCTCCTCGACCCGATCCAGCTGATACCCTTTTTGGATGTCTCTGCCATTGCCTTCAGGGTTCTGCTCCTCTTCTTACCTGAAATACAGCGCTGTTTCATGAGGTCATAGGCTGATGAGCCTTCTAATCCCTTGCTCCAACATCTAAGGCGAGGACCCAGGCAAGTAAGCCGGATTCCCTCAAGCTGGAAATTTGGAAGCAAAATGGAACTGACGCGGAATGTAAAGAACGGCATTGTGTACAACAGACATGAAGACAGTCAGAGAGGTAAGAAGAGGCAGAGGTATGACTGCATTTATGGATTAGAGTATTGATCTCTTACTTCATCCGAAGTGAGACAGGTGGCGAGTGGAGTGTCTGCATTTATAGGTTAGAGTATTGATCTTACATTTTCATCCGAAGTGAGACAGGTAGCGAGTGGAGTGGCTGTCAAAACAGACTGATACGTTCCAATCTTTTTGTGGACAAGACGAGAGGCAAAATTTTGCACCTCGTTGAAGGACTAGAGGAATGCAGCAGACAAAGTACATAATATATATATATATATATATATATATATATATATATATATATATATATATATATATATATATATATATATATATAATGCTGAACAATTAAATAGCGGGGTAAAAGAAATGCAGGTTGACATTTCTTCCATCATTATAGTAATGACTTCGCAAAGATTTGATATTAAACAAAAAAATATACATACATACATACATACATACATAGATATATATATCAGAGCCACAACCATGCAACAATAACAACAGAAACAAGGGTCGATATAGATTGAAAAAAAGACACTTGATTTTGTAAAGCACCAAAAGCATTCATTCATCTACAGTAGACGTAGAACAGGAACGTTTTTTTTTTTTCATTGAGGCTCAAACTCAATTTCAAGTTTAAGTAGAGACTTGCCAAGATGTATTTGTCACCGAATGCTACACCAGCAATAGAGAAATGTGGCAAAGTACAGGAAAGCCAGCTACCTCAATGAAATCATCGAAGTTGATGACAATACGCAGATGAACAGACTGAAAGACTGCTTATCTGGTATGTACATTTAATGAGAAATAATCCAGAAATCGATGACAAGACAAAGCAATCATACATGCACTCAGAATTTAAACAGCCTCTCCTAGGTCAACTTAAGAAACGAGTCCAGGAACATTCGAATGACCAAGAACGGTATACACTGACTGATGGACAGGATGATGACTTTTTTGGCTGATATGTATAATAAAACAAAATCAAATATTTAAGGATTCGAAATCAACGAATGTCTGGAGAGGCAGACACAAACACAGTCATATTTAATCTTATCCCTCAAAACAAAAGGCAAAAGTCCAAGCAGAAATGTCTAACCACTTCCGGTTTGTGAACCCACACACACAGAGAAACATACGGGCAATTAGCGCAAGCCCTGAAGGATCGGAAAACGCAAGAGCACATGAGTGTGTGCACGACTAACAAAACACAAGGTATAAAAGTTCAGACGTCATGTGCAGTCAACTCACAAAGCAAAGCTATCTCCGCTCTTTATAGCGAGTGCGCTCAAAGAGCGTGCTGTTGTGGTCAGTGATTACATTCGCAAACACATGAATAAACATGTGCATTGGACCATACAGTGGTACCAATATTACAACTAAAAGACAGACGAGCGTTCAGTGAGTATGAAATGAAAAGAAAAAAGTTGTTGAGACAAAAATATAAAACAGAATATATGCAAACATAGACTCCCCACCCCCCACCCCCACACCCCCCACACCTCTACCATCCGCCCCCCCCCCCCCCCCCCACACACACAAAGAAAGAAAAGAAAAAAAGAAAGAAAAAGTATATCAATTTTGATATATGCTCGGACAAAGGCACGAACCTGTCGTACACATATAACTTATGCATTGATTTGAGCAGTGGTGACAGGACGGGACAGATTCTTTGAATTGATGGGGGACGCAGAACAACTTGAGCGTCTCTCTCTAGCCAATGGGGAGGTGATAGGCAGAGTATACACGGGCTTCTAGGACCACGGCTATATTGGGAAGTGGCAGGAGGCTGTCGTCTTGGTCCTGGCATCTTGGGCGTTTCCTTCCCGTTTCTCCTCCCCCATGACAGGTGGAACAGCGTCGCTGTCTTCCCATTACTTCCCTTGAGGTCATCAGGCATGGGATGTCTGGAAACTTGTCGGTGGCAGCAAACGATTCGTAGTTCCCGTCCACCCTTGCCGAATTGAAACTTCAAGCAACCGGAAAGTCCATCTGAATTGAAGATCGAAAATTTTCAGTCTCCTTTTTACGGTGTTGACAACACTTTCCATCTTTTGTCAAGCGGGGCACATCATATATGGGTCGTATAGCATAAAAACGCAAATCGGATGAACAGGTAAACGACCTAACCTACAGGAGATTTAGGGGAAGGTTTGTGGAGGTACCAAGAAAAGTAGAGAGAAAAAAACTATGTGAAATCCCTACACATAATTTCTGGAAACGGTGGACACCGTATGCAGGTTTACAGAACCCATGGACACTTCAGGCGTGAATCATCCAAATTAGTCACAGGAAAAAGGAAAGAGAAAAGAAATGGACAAAAATATGATGGCAGAGCGCGGAGTGTGATCGACAACTGATTAACTGTCGCTGCAGTAATGTCTCCTAACTGGTTGAATAGCCAAACCAGAGCAGCACGCTGACCGCCCTGACATCTGAAAACACAGAACTACTAAAATAAAAAAAAATGAAGACATCTGTGTTGTGCATTGTCCATAAAAAAAATTGCTTACACTTGGAAAGTCCTTGTCCTTTGTAGGGGCAGCTTATCATTCTGATGAAAAGAAAGCTTTTCAACATAGGTCTTTCAGTCTGAGCGTCACTTTTCTGGTTTACTGTGGATGGATGGTAAACAATTATGATGAATAGATTTACGATGCACAGGCGGTTTTGTGCACAAAATAATGCATACTGCTGCATTCTGGCAGGAGAATGTGACAGTAGGAGAGGATAGAAGGATAGAAAGGGATAGACACTAGGTTGGGGGAGAAGGGAAGGCAGGATGGGAACTCTGAAAGTTGAGAGAAGAAAAATAAAAGCCAGGAATCTGTCGATCGGATGACAACTATCATTTTCCTCTTACAGCGTTGTTGTCAGACAGTCGATGCAGAACTAATGCAGCATCGTTTTTTTCTCACGTCAAACTGACTGGCTGACAGCGCATGTTATGGTAATGGAGAACTAATGCAGCATCGTTTTTCCTCACGTCAAACTGACTGGCTGAGAGCGCATGTTATGGTAATGGAGAAATAATGCAGCATCGTTTTTCCTCACGTCAAACTGACTGGCTGAGAGCGCATGTTATGGTAATGGAGAACTAACGCAGCATCGTTTTTCCTCACGTCAAACTGACTGGCTGAGAGCGCATGTTATGGTAATGGAGAAATAATGCAGCATGTTTTTCCTCACGTCAAACTGACTGGCTGAGAGCGCATGTTTATGGTAATGGAGAACTAATGCAGCATCGTTTTTCCTCACGTCAAACTGACTGGCTGAGAGCGCATGTTATGGTAATGGAGAACTAATGCAGCATGTTTTTCCTCACGTCAAACTGACTGGCTGAGAGCGCATGTTATGGTAATGGAGAACTAATGCAGCATGTTTTCCTGATGTCACAACGATTGGCTGGAGGCACGCGTAATGCGAAAACAAAACTAACGGAACATATTTCCCCCCATATAAGAGCGACGTTGGAGGCATATGTAGTGGTTATACAAAACCAATATAATATATTTCCCCCTCATATCAGAGCGATATGTTAGAGGGACATATAATGGTAACACAGAGCTGATACAGTATGTTTCCCCTCATGTAAGAGCAATTTACTAGGGGCGCATGGGATGATGCGACAGAACCAGTGCGGCATATTTCTCCTCATGTCAGAACAATTTATTGGGGCATATGTAATTGCAGCACAGAACTAATGCAGCATATTTCCCCTCACGTCCGAGCGATTGGCGAACGCACGTGTAAGGGAGATACAGACCAAACATGGCACATGAAAACAAAAAGACTGGTGGCTATACCGTTATTGCCAGAACCAAATGACATGACAGCGCCTCAATGCCGTTAGGACGCTGCCCATGAGACAGACTTCTACTACACCAACACGCCTCTTACTCCACAGCACTAGAGAACTTCCCCCCTACTCTCTGCTGTCCCCTCCCCCCAGCCCCCACCTTCTACATGCACAGGCATTTGAAGCATGATTACTTAGCACAAAAGGCCAGCAGGAAAGGTTTGAAGAAAGACAGAGTATCACTAGCAAAAGCTGACATTAATTTGTTTTGCATGATCAGTTCTGCCCTTCCCCTACAACTCTCCCCCTCACCACTCGCCCATCAGCACTCGTGGTCACAGCACTCTCTTAACTTTTCTGCACAGTCTGATTTATTTGCTGTCTTCCCAGCTCCTTTCCGTGGCTGACGTGGTGCTGAGAGTCTGAGGGGAGGTCGATGGTGGCAGCGGAGTTGCAGTGATGGAAGTAGTGGGTGCGATGGCGTGGATCGTTTGTTTGCTTTCCTGGCTTGTGTGATGGTTTAATGGAAGCTTGTTACGTTATTCGATTTTTTTTTCTGGTCTTATGGCTCTCTGTAAGTCATTCTCTCTCTCTCTCTCTCTCTCTCTCTCTCTCTTTCTTTCTCTCTCTCTCTCTCTCTTTCTCTCTGTGTCTGTCTGTCTGTCTGTCTGTCTGTCTGTCTTTCGTTCTCTCTCTCTCTCTCTCTCTCTCTCTCTCTCTCTCTCCCAGATTACGTACATGTATATGTCAGTGACGGTGAGTGAACTATCCTATCAACATGAGACTCAAGTAAATGTTATTCCGGGACGACTTCACTGTAAGCTGCGGAAGGGGGGATCTGCGGTTATTCTGCTCTGCTGAATGGAATGGTCAGAGGCTGATATTCGTTTTAAGGTGGCGTTGACGAGCTTCCTGTGAGTGATGGTGCCTTTCCCCAGCCCTCCTTCCGAACCTTACCACTACCCGTTCTCATGACCGCCTGATGACACATGCCCAGATGGAGTCAGGTCCGCAAAGCTGCTCTGACTGACCACATTGCAGCTGAGGCCAACATCTGTGCTAAAGGACAGGAATGGGTCTTTAGACAGAGTCCTTACAGCAGTGGGTCGTTATACAGAGTCCTTATAGGAGTGGGACGTTGGACATGAGTCCTTGCAGGAGTGGGTAGTTGGAGACGTTGGATATCCATGCATGCATGCACATACACACACACGAACCTGACGTCTTTCCTCCGCACACAACTGCATCCACTCTATACACATAAGGCGCAAACAAAGGTCAATTTTGATTCATCCCCTCCTTAATCTTTTAAAATCCCATGGGGGTCCCTTTACTCTGGCATCAATCAAAGCTTATATATTTTCATTATCTGTCTTTCAGCTGGTGCAACCAAACAAGCACGCTTCTTTTGCGCACGATACTGATTTTGCAGGTTTACTCACTGCAAGTGTCCACACACACTCTCTGTGGTGTCCGGAACTGGCTTCCTCTATGCGGGGATCCCATACTGCCCATTACATATCACAACTACTGGTCGGCGACAAACTCTTGCCCAACCTGGATCTTCCCGCGGATCGGAGCTTGGCCCGGGAACGCGCGCAGCCCCCGGCCATCCACCTTAGTGCCCGATCTCCAGTCTCTCCTTTCCACTACCGCACGGGGAGTCGGCCCAGCTATAACAAACCAGATAAAACACGAGTTCAAAACACTGCCAGCCAGTTAGCAGTGATGTTACACTTTAACATTTTTTTGACTCTTCAATTTTTCAAACATAGTTTCGGTTCAACAATAAAACATTGAAAACAAAATGGAGAATCATCTAGATTCTCACAACATAAAATTAGATACTTACGGCTTGAGTACCGGTCAATCAACTACAATTCACATACTTCTGTATGTGTTAGGCCTCTGCCTTTATCAATGGGCACAGTCTGCCTCTTCTTCATCTAAATCATCTGTTCCATTCTCAGAGTGCGCACCGATACAGGTCGCCTGTTTATATTCAAAATCGCGTGAACAGTGTTAAAAATTTCACTCAAACCCTGGGCCACGCTCAGTCAGTACTCTCCCTTGTGTCACACGACTAACCTATAGTGTAACGCACGAATCAATGATCTTTTTCTTAATCTGTACTGTCTCATGTAATCGCGTAGCATACGAAATATCGCTCCGCATTACATGACAGAGCAGTGGGTCGTTGGACAGAGTCCTTACAACAGTGGTTGTTGGATAGAGTCCTTAGAGCAGTAGGTCGTTGGACTGAGTCCTTACAGGAGTGGGTCGTTGGACAGAGTCCTTACGGAAGAGGGTCGTTGGACAGAGTCCTTACAGGAGTGGGTCGTTGGACAGAGTCCTTACAGCAGTGGGTCGTTGGACAGAGTCCTTACAGGAGTGGGTCATTGGACAGAGTCCTCACAGCAGTGGGTCGTTGGACAGAGTCCTTACAGGAGTGAGTCGTTGGACAGAGTCCTTACAGCAGTGGGTCGTTGGACAGAGTCTTTACAAGAGTGGGTCGTTGGACAGAGTCCTTACAGGAGTGACAGTCGTTGTTCTGAGTCCTTACAGGAGTGACAGTCGTTGGACAGAGTCCTTACAGGAGTGACAGTCGTTGGACAGCGTCCTTACAGGAGTGGCAGTCGTTGGACAGAGTCCTTACAGGAGTGGGTCGTTGGACAGAGTCCTTACAGGAGTGACAGTCGTTGGACAGAGTCCTTACAGGAGTGACAGTCGTTGGACAGAGTTCTTACAGGAGTGACAGTCGTTGGACAGAGTCCTTACAGGAGTGACAGTCGTTGGACAGAGTCCTTACAGGAGTGGGTCGTTGGACAGAGTCCTTACAGGAGTGGGTCGTTGGACAGAGTCCTTACAGGAGTGAGTCGTTGGACAGAGTCCTGACAGGAATGGATCGTTGGACAGAGTCCTTACAGAAGTGACAGTCGTTGGACAGAGTCCTGACAGGAGTGGGTCAAGGGACAGATTACTGGACACTTGTGAGTCTCCCTGTTGACGCTAATGGCGTGACTGTGTCCTTATAGGAGTGGGTGTTTGGACAGAGTCCTTACAGGAGTGGGTGGTTGGACAGAGTCCTAATAGGAGTGGGTGGTTGGACAGAGTCCTGATAGGAGTGGGTCGTTGGACAGAGTCCTTACAGGAGTGACAGTGTTGGACAGAGTCCTTACAGGAGTGGGTCGTTGGACAGAGTCCTTACGGAAGTGGGTCCTTGGGACAGAGTCCTTACAGGAGTGGGTCGTTGGACAGAGTCCTTACAGGAGTGGGTCGTTGGACAGAGTCCTTACAGGAGTGGGTCGTTGGACAGAGTCCTTACAGGAGTGGGTCGTTGGACAGAGTCCTTACAGGAGTGGGTCGTTGGACAGAGTCCTTACAGGAGTGGGTCGTTGAACAGAGTCCTTACAGGAGTGGGTCGTTGGACAGAGAGTCCTTACAGGAGTGGGTCGTTGAACACAGTCCTTACAGGAGTGGGTCGTTGGACAGAGTCCTTACAGGAGTGGGTCGTTGGACAGAGTCCTTACAGCAGTGGGTCGTTGGACAGAGTCTTTACAAGAGTGGGTCGTTGGACAGAGTCCTTACAGGAGTGACAGTCGTTGTTCTGAGTCCTTACAGGAGTGACAGTCGTTGGACAGAGTCCTTACAGGAGTGACAGTCGTTGGACAGAGTCCTTACAGGAGTGACAGTCGTTGGACAGAGTCCTTACAGGAGTGGCAGTCGTTGGACAGAGTCCTTACAGGAGTGGGTCGTTGGACAGAGTCCTTACAGGAGTGGGTCGTTGGACAGAGTCTTACAGGAGTGAGTCGTTGGACAGAGTCCTTACAGGAATGGATCGTTGGACAGAGTCCTTACAGGAGTGACAGTCGTTGGACAGAGTCCTTACAGGAGTGACAGTCGTTGGACAGAGTCCTTACAGGAGTGGGTCGTTGGACAGAGTCCTTACAGGAGTGGGTCGTTGACAGAGTCCTTACAGGAGTGAGTCGTTGGACAGAGTCCTGACAGGAATGGATCGTTGGCAGAGTCCTTACAGAAGTGACAGTCGTTGGACAGAGTCCTGACAGGAGTGGGTCGAGGGACAGATTACTGGACACTTGTGAGTCCCCCTGTTGACGCTAATGGCGTGACTGTGTCCTTATAGGAGTGGGTGTTTGGACAGAGTCCTTACAGGAGTGGGTGGTTGGACAGAGTCCTGATAGGAGTGGGTCGTTGGACAGAGTCCTTACAGGAGTGACAGTGTTGGACAGAGTCCTTACAGGAGTGGGTCGTTGGACAGAGTCCTTACGGAAGTGGGTCCTTGGACAGAGTCCTTACAGGACTGAGTCGTTGGACAGAGTCCTTACAGGAGTGGGTCGTTGGACAGAGTCCTTACAGGAGTGGGTCGTTGGACAGAGTCCTTACAGGAGTGGGTCGTTGAACAGAGTCCTTACAGGAGTGGGTCGTTGAACAGAGTCCTTACAGGAGTGGGTCGTTGGACAGAGTCCTTACAGGAGTGGGTCGTTGAACAGAGTCCTGACAGGAGTGGGTCGTTGGACAGAGTCCTTACAGGAGTGGGTCGTTGGACAGAGTCCTTACAGGAGTGGGTCGTTGGACAGAGTCCTTACAGGAGTGGGTCGTTGGACAGAGTCCTTACAGGAGTGGGTCGTTGAACAGAGTCCTTACAGGAGTGGGTCGTTGGACAGAGTCCTGACAGGAGTGGGTCGAGGGACAGATTACAGGACACTTGTGGGTCCCCCTGTTGACGCTAATGGCGTGACTGTGTCTTCTGCCCTAACTTTCGGTGCTTCTTTCTGATCTGTGGTGGTAAAGAAACTCATTTCTTTCTTTGTGTACATAACAGTCTCAATGACACTGTACAATTTTCTACCTGGGAATTCATGAACTGACCGACATACTGTTCAATCTGTATATGACTACTATGAGAAAGGAACCAGGGATGGATGACGGAACAAAGCAATCATACTCTCAACCCAGAACTGACGATCTCCCACAGGTAAAGTTGATGTTTCGAGCAAAACAATTCTTGGGGTTCTTATCAGTATTATCCTTAATGTCATTTTTATTATGATAATGTTATTGTTATTACTATTATCATCATCATTATTATTATCATCATTATCATCATAATTCTTCTTATTATTATTGCTATCATTGTTATCATTATTATTATCATTATTATTATCATTATTATTGTTATAATCTACTGATACACAACTAATGCAGCATGGTTGCCTATGTCATCCTAATAGCTAAGAGCCCACATAGTGTTAGTATAAAGATCAATATAATATAGGGCCACTCTATGCTAATACACAACTAATGCAGCATGTTTCTCCCACATGTCAGACAATTGTCTAGGGGTGGAGGGTGGGGAGGTAGGGGTACAGGGCAGGCAGACAGAACACAAAAACTGAGGAGATAGAAAGGACAATTGGAGAATATGTAGGAGGAAGCAGCGTTGGGGTGCAAACTGCGTAGCATGGAGTAATTGCATTCAGCAAGTTTGAGTGTAGAGCTTTGTGTAGAGCTTGTCGTTCATTCACTGAATTTGATAGGGAAATGAAGAGGAAGGTGGCCAGGCAGTGGTGCCAGAACCCATAGAACTGTGTTCAAGAAACGTGCCAGGGAAATGAAGAGAAGGTGGCAAGCCAGTGGTGCCAGAACCCATAGAACTGTGTTCAAGAAACGTGCCAGGGAAACAAACAGGAAGGTGGCCATGTTGATGTTGCCAGAAGCCCATAAGTTTGTGTTCACAAAGCTTTCCAGAGAAAGAAAGAAGAGGGCAGTTGTACTGGCGCAGCCACAACGCCATGTTTGCTGAACTTTCCAGGAAAATGAAGAGGAAGGTGGTCATACTGGCATACCAGAAGTCAATGAACTGGTGGTAAATCAACGTTGAGTGGACACTGCCTGTATCCTGGACCTCTCATGCACCATCTCTCATGCCATGCCGCTGGAAACCTTCCCTTGCACTCCCTTGTACTCCCACCTTCATCCATTGCCGTGCCACGCATGATTAGGTGGCACACAGGCTGGCAGTGAAAGCCTGGGTTCCACTGGCAAAATCTGACATCGGTTTCTTCTTCATGGTCACGTCTGCCCTTCCTGCCCCTACCCCGCTCTCTCCTCACCTCTCTGTCCTTTCTGAGTGTCTCTCTGGCTTCATCTGTTCTTTGTCGTTGGCTTTGACTCTCTCTTTCTCCACATCTATCTATCTATCTCTATCTATCTATCTATCTATCTATCTATCTATCTATCTATCTATTTAGAGAGAGAGAGAGAGAGAGAGAGAGAGAGAGAGAGAGAGAGAGAGAGAGAGAGAGATGCAACATATTGAACTGAACAACATTACAAGACTGTCGTCCATCATCACATAATTCGTGAAAACGAGACATCGATTTCCCCCATCCCGTCCATTTCTCTCTCCCCCCCCCCCCCTCAGCACTCTGCTGTCCCTATCTGACTGGGCTCAGACTCACAGCACGACCAATGTGCATTGTGGTCAGTCTAGGAGTTAGGACACAACACAAACATAGCGTTGTAGGAGCAAAGGAGGTGATGCCCCTCTCATCAGGCTGGACTGTGACGTAGAAATCAATGTCAGATTTTTTTTTCCTGTGAAAGCCTGGTTTTTCTTCAAATGATGCACTGCCTGTCTGCATATTGTTGTATCATGCGTTGAAAAATCAATGGAGGATGGAGCAGGTACAAGGATGAGCGTGTTTGTAGGTCCTCAACGGAATGGGATGACTCAGTTGCAGATGAATTACGAGCCTGTCAACGTCACAAGGTCAATACGTAGCGGATCATCAGCGGACTGGGGTGATGGGGTTTGAGTTGAATTGTAGCTCAGCCAACACACACAGCACCCTCCTGAGTCTGAGATGGCAGAAGATGAAAGAGAGAGAGGGCTGTGAAGAGCACTGGGGGCAGGGAGGACGCCTTCAGTGCGTGAGTTGTGTCCTATTGGCTTGATATACTGCTAGTTCGTTGGTTTCTGTCAACACTGATGTGGCCATCTCTTTTCTTTATTTCCCTGCAACGTTTAGTGAGCACAGTTCATTGGGTTCTGGCAATATTAAGAATACAGTCGTTTTCTTCATCGTTTCCCTGCCAAGATTAGTGGAAACAAGCCGCTGAGTTTTCGCATCATAAGTATGGCCACCTCCCCTCTTCATTTGTCTTGGATGTTTAGTGAGCACACCACGACTGCTTTTTACTGCTGCACCCTTTGCCTGGTGTGATTGTTTCATGCTGCCAGA
This sequence comes from Conus betulinus, assembly GCA_016801955.1. Classification (NCBI taxonomy): domain Eukaryota; kingdom Metazoa; phylum Mollusca; class Gastropoda; order Neogastropoda; family Conidae; genus Conus; species Conus betulinus. The sequence continues at coordinate 12,861 of JADBJO010005999.1, read as the reverse complement.
CTGCATCGTCTGTTGTATTTCACATTACTTCCTTTCCCCTCTCTCTCCCTCCTTCACAGTGTCGTTTGGTAGAGCTGACATCAAGGAAAACAGGCATTAATTCGGGCTTCAGAGAGCGACCTTAGGAGATGGAAGGAGAAAAGGACATCACCTCCACTGATTATAATCTTGTGTTTAATGGTTAATCTCTCAAATTTCAAACTCACTAGCCAACACAGGAGTCATTTAAAGCCAGCCCCCAAATTCTTTTCACATTTGATCCCCCCCTTCATTTCTTCTATTGTTCATTCATTCATTCATTCATTCATCATTCATTCATTCATTCGTTCATTCATTCATTCATTCATTCTTTCATCTTTGG
>JADBJO010005999.1:5000-7500 GCA_016801955.1 Conus betulinus | reverse complement strand
TGTAGTAAGATGCAATGGCCTTGCTGACACAGTCCTCCAGGGAACTGTTGAAAGAGGGAGACGGAGAAAAAGACAGAGAAAAAATGGCGGACCGACAAGAAGGCAGAGTGGACAGGGGCAACATTTGCAGAGACTCAGGCCTTGGCACACAACCGACAGAACTGGAGGAACTCTGTGAACTATTTTCCCTGTTTAATGCTCGGTGCGGAGTTAAAAGGAGAAGAAAAAAGAGCAAAGAAGAAGACAAAGAAAAAAGGATAAAGTGATTTGTGAGATAAAAAAAAAACCCACTGTGAATGAATGATAATTAGTGAGGAAAATGATTATTATTGAGAAAAAGACCAACCACAGAAAAAAAAAAAAAAAAAAGAAAAAGAAAAAGAAAAGAAAAGAAAAAAAAACACGCTTTGAAAATTAGTTGATAATTGGTGAGCAAGCCATTTTGTGGAGGTTTGATAGCTGTAATAAAATCCTCTCAAAGGAGAGAGAGAGAGAGAGAGAGAGAGAGAGAGAGAGAGAGAGAGAGAGAGAGAGAGAGAGAGAGAGAGAGAGAGAGAGAGAGACATACAGACATACATACATACATACATACAGACAGACAGACAGACAGAGACAGGGAGATGACACGCATAGTGTCTTTAACACAGAGGCCATGACCGTTCATGAAAGGGATGTTTCAGCTATAGGCTGTGGCGCTACAACACTTGTTCCACGTCTTTCATCTGAGACCTTCATCATCGCACACTGCTCAGTCTGTCTCTAGCTCTCATGGGGCATGTAGGCTCTCACTCGTAGGTTTGCATGCATTTGACTTTATATTCATTCAACACAGAACCCGTTCGTTCATTCAATCACAAACGATACACTGTGGCCTCGTTCTGTTAACTAGTGACTTACCCCGCACTGCTTTGAATAAAGTTAGACTTCTTTATCTCATGAACAGGTGTACCAATCCTGTGAGAGAGGGGTTGAGGTATTGTGTACATGATCACTTCACAAGCAAAGTAATCTCCCTGTAATATTTCATCATTACTTTGCTTTTGTATAATCAAACAATTATCTATTAAAATGATAATAGTATTTATACCTCCTAAGGCTTCTTGGCACTCTCACAACCTCGCTTCTACAACAGCTCAATCAATTGGCGCTTTTCGTATAAATGGTGCTTCACACATCATGCCCATGGACACTTTGGCATCATGCAAAGACGATGCCGGCTTGGATGTATTCTGTACCGGTTCAGGCTGGTTGGTGTCTGGTGGGATGGAAGTGGATTGGACCATCTACCCACAAGGCACCCACCGGTCTGAGTTATCAGCCTACATCCCATAAAGCACACACCAGTCCGAGCTATCAGTTCAGGCTGGTAGGTGCTTTGTGGGATGAACGGTGAAAGCTCTGCCTGGTGGGTGCTTTGTGGGATGAACGGTGAAAGCTCTGCCTGGTGAGTGCTTTGTGGGATGAACGGTGAAAGCTCTGCCTGGTGGGTGCTTGTGGGATGAACGGTGAAAGTTCTGCCTGGTGGGTGCTTTGTGGGATGAACGGTGAAAACTCTGCCTGGTGGGTGCTTTGTGGGATGAACGGTGAAAACTCTGCCTGGTGGGTGCTTTGTGGGATGAACGGTGAAAACTCTGCCTGGGTGGGTGCTTTGTGGGATGGACGTTGAAAGCTCTGCCTGGTGGGTGCTGTGTGAGATGAGTGGAGATTGATAAATGTTAAATACACGTTAGCGAACCGCCCAGAGAAACGTGGACAAACGAGTCACAAGACAAAACGCTGCGCGTTTCGACCTCTTAGGTCTTCTTCAGATAAGACACAAACGAATACAACAACGGAAATTCACTTAGCTTTGATCGCTTCAGGGAAGAAGGCGTTGAATGATTATGCTGGTGTTTCTCCCACTCCTCGTCCGGAAATAAAAGGCATGCTGGCCAACGTTTTATCCATTCGCACGCGCGCGCGCGCACACACACACACACACACACACACACAACACACACACACACACACACACACACTGAGAGAGAGAGAGAGAGAGGAGAGAGAGAGAGAGAGAGAGAGAGAGAGAGAGAGAGAGTCGTGACTCGTGACTTTAATGTGTGGCCATCAGCCTATTCACACGAGTACGCAACAAGAAATAAATCAATTATATACAATTAGAACAAAAATTACCATGACTGCAACAAAACATTCTTCCATGACCGTATACATGCAGAATTCTATCTAAATTATACATTAATGCTTCTTAGTATGTTCTTCTTTATGAACGTAATGTTTATTTATTATTATTTTAAAACTCAGGATATGAATGCTGTTGATACTAGCATACAAAACACATGTTCTCTATTTCTTTTCCCTCATCGTATTACCGTTTATACATACAGTGAAAACCTTTCTACACCTGCATCGTATAATTCTCCGGAAAACCGTACTATTTTAAGCATCTTTTATTTACTTCGCTTACGCATGCGCAAAATTAGCATATCGCCCTCTACCGTGC
>JADBJO010005999.1:0-2500 GCA_016801955.1 Conus betulinus | reverse complement strand
ACGCTGCCGGACCAAGGATTTCCATCAGTATCGTGGACCGCCTTTTCATTTTCCCTGGCAACTTTAGTGATCACAATTCGTTAGGTTCTGGCGATAGCAGTATGACAACCTTCCTCTTCCTTTATTGCGCATGTTTAGGGCGACTATATCAAGCACGTCACAGTGTTGTAGAGTGAGCCTTGCCTAACGTCGTTACTTCATACCCGAACCCGAACGAATTCTCCTGGTACACTTCCCGTCACCCCGATCTCTCCCCGGCTCATCCCACTGTCGCCTAGAGAAGCCCTCAGGCAATGAGGCTGACACCACAGCAAAGCTCCACATCAGCACCGCATGCACGCAGCATCTCTGAACAGCCTGGTGGGATGAGCTGGTGTCCAGTGAGCAGGTCACCTGGCGTCAATGGAGTCAGTAGGGGCCTGGTGAGAGGACACTGGGCGACTGGCAGGGTCATCTGGTGAGAGGTCCGGGAAGACGCCTTGCAGGCTTCAGTGAAGACAGCGTTCTGCAGACGATGCTTGAACTGGAGGGCCACATTTCATGACCCCCCCCCTCCCCCCCGCCCAACGTGAAGGCCTTTCAACCACGGCCTACACTGGGTTTTGTGGCGCCCAGGAGATGAATGCACACACGCGCGCGAGCGCGCGCGCACGCATGCACACACACACACACATACACACATGCACGAATGCACGAAACACACACATATATACACGCACGCGCGCGCACGCAAACACGCACGAAAGCGCGCGCCCCTCCCCCTCCCACACGCATGCACGCAGACAAACGCACTCTCTCTGTCTGTCCGTCCGTCGTCGTCTGTCTGTCTGTCTCTTGTCTCTCTCTCTCTCTCTCTCTCTCTCTCTCTCTCTCTCTGTGTCTCTCTCCCTCAAAACACACACACACCACACACACACACACACACACACACACACACACACATACAGAGAGAGACAGAGAGAGAGAGAGAGAGGAGAGAGAGAGAGAGAGAGGGAGAGTGTGAGACAGAGACAGGGACAGACAGACAGAGGGCGCTCGCCGTCTGAACCACCCATCACAAGCGTACCACAACCCCTGCCCATCCTCCAACCACCCGTCACCAGCCGCCACACCCTGCCCATCCTCCACCCACCCCATCACCAGCCGCCACACCCCTGCCCATCCTCCAACCCCACCCCATCACCAGCCGCCACCCCTGCCCATCCTCCAACCCCATCTCCTCCCACCCTCCACCCCGACCCCTCAATAAAATTTCAATTCAGATGAAAGTCCAATTCTCGTCACTTCCTCCTCCACCCTCTCCTCTTCCTCCTACTCCGCCCCCCCCCCCCCCCCCACCCTTCCCCTTACCGGATATTAAAATCAATCTTTTACACCAAATTGGAGGAAAGCCTAATTTTCGGACTCGCCACATCCCGTTCCCCCCGTCTCTCTCTACCCCACCCCCCCCCCCCCCCCCCTTCTCTCCCACCCATCTTCTCTCTGTCCCTTCTAGTGGGTTTTCAAACCAATCATTTACTCCGCTGGGTAGTGGAGATGATCAGTCAGGAAATAGCAAGCGGGGGATCAGGCGAGGGTCATTGCTATCATGGGCAGTCGTCGGCAGCTACTAGTGGGTCCGGAAGCGCGGCAGGGACCCAGGAAGAAGCCATTAAGGTCTGGGGTCGGTGTTTTACATCAGAGCAAAGCATTGGGGAGGGGGGGGGGGGGGGGGGGGGCAGGTGGTGGTGGTGGTGGTGGGGGTACAGCATCACAGAGAGCATCATGGCTCATTGCACCACGCTCATCACGGTGCGTGACAGCTTATCCTACCCACAGCTCTTTACGATGTAGTACAGCTCAACATACCACAGCTCATTGCGGAGTGTTACAGCTCAGCATATTGCAGCTCATTACGCTCATGCATCACACAGCTCATCACAGTGCATCACAGCTCATCACAGTGCATCGCAGCTCACCACAGTGCATCACAACTCATCACAGTGCATCACAGCTCATCACAGTGCATCACACAGTCATCACAGTGCATCACAGCTCAATCACAGTGCATCACAGCTCATCACAGTGCATCACCACAGTCACAACTCACACAGCTCATCACAGTGTATCACAGCTCATCACAGTGCATCACAGCTCATCACAGTGCATCACAGTGCATCACAGTGCATCACAGTGCATCACAGCTCATCACAGTGCATCACAGTGCATCACAGTGCATCACAGTGCTCATCACAGTGCATCACAGTGCATCACGTGCACAGCTCATCACAGTGCATCACAGTCATCACAGTGCATCACAACACATCACAGTGCATCACAGTGCATCACAGCTCATCACAGTGCATCACAGCTCATCACAGTGCATCACAGTGCATCACAGTGTATCACAGTGCATCACAGCTCATCACAGTGCGTCACAGTGCATCACAGCTCATCACAGTGCATCACAGCTCATCACAGTCACACAGTGCATCACAGCTCATCACAGTGCATCACAGCT
>JADBJO010005998.1:132741-135241 GCA_016801955.1 Conus betulinus | reverse complement strand
CCACGGATGAAATTTATATCTTATTAGCAACAAAGTGGTGGTAGTGTGTGTGGTATGCGTGTGTGTGTGTGTGTGTGTGTGTGTGTGTGTGTGTGTGCGTGCGTGCGTGCGTGCGTGCGTGCGTGCGTGCGTGCGTGCGTGCGTGCGTGCGTGCGTGCGTGCGTGCGTGTGTGTGTGTGTGTGTGTGTGTGTGTGTGTGTGTGTGTGTTATGTGGTGGGTGGGAGGGGGAGGGCATACTGAACACAGTCATTTCGAATTCTAAAAATCTCACTATGCAAGAATTCAGGAGAGAGAGAGAGAGAGAGAGAGAGAGAGAGAGAGAGAGAGAGAGAGAGAGAGAGAGAGAGAGGCCAAGATCGGCACTGCCACACCAACGGACACAACTGTAAAAAAAAGTAAAATCTATACCAGTAACCTATTCTCGACCGTCACCTCGCTTTCTCTTCGAATCTCTCTGTCTCTCTGCTCAGTGAAGCTGTCACCCATTTTCCACAGCAGTGTTTGTCTGTGCATGGGGCATGTACACTTTTAGTTCAGGTATATATCCAAATTTATCAAGTTAAGCAAACATGTCGTGAATCGTCTGCAAACCTCGAATGATGCTGAAATAATTTCGCCAAGTCCTGGAGAGGGTCTCTGTTTGAGTCAGTCCAGATCTTTCCCGGTGTTCAGCCCACCAAGGACTTCAAGTTGAAATAAATGAATAACTGGAGCCCTTAGTAAATGGTGATGCTTTTGTTTGTCTGTACTTTGTATGTTTGTTTATTTGTTCCTGGATTTTTTTCCCGCACTATTTATTAAAACTTAATAAATACATAAACAAATAAAGAAATAGCTAAATAAATACACACATGAATGAAACAATGCCTCAGACCTCTGTCTCGGGAAGGAACAGCCGGGAAGACAGAAACAAAGGGCTGAGCTGACAACTTTGGAGCACATGCTGTGCAAACGTCTGCAGGGACTCAAACCTTGGAATCGTTCCAAAGAGCTGGGTCAGTACCTTCATCTTGTCGACAGCATTCCTGCAGTTCCGTGGCCTCAGCTTGTTCATGATCCATCCCCCTTTTCAAGTCTGAACTTTCAACATTCTCGTGGTCAGTCGTCTTAAAATGGTGGTTCTTCGTACTCGGGTCATTCACGTCAGCAGCATACATCGCCTTCTAACTGTACGCGACGTGGGTACGGTAACCCTCCTTAGCCGCCGTGGCGAAAGTGGTTAGCGTTCGCGGACTCCCGGTTGGGTTCGAATCCCATCAGAGTCATGTGGGTTTTTCTGCCCCGACGGCTCCTACCCAGAGTTGAGTTTGCTGCGGACTCAGTTGGGAAGACTGGGACCACACAGTCGAGTTTCATCCACTTAATGGATGCGTTTCTGAGAGTGTTGCTCAAATTTCCTGACCAACACTGCAGGTGCCTGTATCTCTCGGGCCTGGTTGACGCCGGGATATATTATGAAAGGAAGCGTAGAGTACAGCCCTGTCATGTAGTCTCAGACCGAAATGGAAATCCGTAGCATCATCTTAATCATCCTCATTCTCATCGATCAGCATAAAAAAAAAAAAAAAAAAAGTCTCAAATTCTGTGGCCCTTCATGCCCTGCTCTCATGGTGACCTCAGTTTCGATGTCCTCTCCACGTCTGTGGCTTGGTTTGGTTCCGTCGGGGTCACCGGTATCGGCGAGTCCATGGGGGCTGTCGTTGGACGGACGTGGTGGCGCCCTCCGGGGGGAGCTCACTCACTCACGCCGGCTCCGCGACTAAGCAATTATTGTCGTCAGTAGGGGGCTTAGTAGGTGGTGTCCTGCGTATGTTAGATCAGAAGGCGCCACTGAACACCACCGAAGTGACTCGGCAGCAGTGCAGTGTCTCCTCCGGTGGGTTGCCTCTTGACGACTTGACACTGACTGCTTCCTGTGGATTGCCGGTGCCGGGGCTGCGGCGGGGCCGACCGGGCTTTGGCTGTGGACGGGGGGTCAAGCTTCATCCTCCATTTGGATAGTAAAGCGAAGTCCACAGGCCGCCGCAGAGACCCCACCGGTCCCCACAGCTTCTCCTGGGCCTCAATTGGACTGGGCCACGGCTGGCGTCTCAAGGATTGAAACGAGGGGCAGGGCTGTATGATGTGGTTGGGAGTGTGGGAGCCTGTGCCACAAGGGCACTGGTCAGTAGGAGAGAGCCTAGCCCTGATCATACAAAGACATTAGTGATGTACTTAGAACACAATATTTAGGTTCTTCATTCCGTCTTCAAAACCTCATCAAAGGACTGCTTCAGAACAGCTTTCGATCTGCAGACATAACAAGTCTAACTTTCAGAGACGTGTGTAATACATTACGGTTTTATTGCCCTGATAGATAGTTAGATAGCTAGCTAGCTAGCTAGCTAGCTAGATAGATAGATAGATAGATAGATAGATAGATAGATAGCCAGCTAGATAGATAGATAGATAGATAGATAGATAGATAGATAGATAGATAGATAGATAGATAGATAGATA
>JADBJO010005998.1:117741-127741 GCA_016801955.1 Conus betulinus | reverse complement strand
TATTAATAAGCATTTGAGACATGCTGTGACAAGTTTTAGATTGGGTATTTCAGATATCTTTGCACATTCTCAACGATATAGAGTTGTAGGTGATCGTATGATTTTTTTTTGTCCATTGTGTCACGAATCACAGGATAATGAAGTTTTTTTTGTTCTTTCATGTCCAGAATGAAGTGATTTAAGACAACAGTATATCCCACCTAAATACTTTAGACATCCATCCTTGTTTAAATTAATCATGTTAATGGCATCGACAAATGATGAAATAGTGAAACAGTTTGCTGTTTATTTGCACAGAGGTTTTAAACAGCGTAACTCTATGTTAGCTTAAAGTTGTTTACATCATCTACTAGAAATGTGTCGTGTAAATTTGCTCTGTGTACATCCCCCTTCTAAGGGGCTATGACCTATACGAATAAAAGACTTTGTCTTGTCTTTGTCTTGTCTTGTCTCTCTCTCTCTCTCTCTCTCTCTCTCTCTCTCTCTCTCTCTCTCTCTGAGCAACAATATCTTACCTCCCTTTCTGTGTCCTTCAGGAATCCTATACAATGGCACAGCTCCATTAAAGCCTACAAAAATTAACAACACACGCATGCGTTTGTGTGTGTGTGTGTGTGTGTGTGTGTGTGTGTGTGTGTGTGTGTGTGTGTGTGTATATATATATACATAACACACACACACATGCGCGCGCGTGCGCATGCACGCACATAGACATACACATAAACACACGCACGCACATAGACATACACACACACACGCACACACACACGCGCCCGCGCGCGCACATAGACACACGCATACACACACACAGACACACGCACACGCACGCACGCGTGCATGCACGTACGCATGAGCGCACGCATGCACGAACACACAATGATGATTTTAAAGTGGGTGACGATGGGTTTTTTTTTTTTTTTTTTTTTTTTTTTGTTTTTTTTTTCTGTTTTTTGTTTGTTTTTTTTTTTGCTTTAGAAATTGGATATACATGCGGATTTTTTTTTTAACAAGACATGTCACAGACGAAAAAGAGATTTCTTGGATGCAAAAAGAGTCTGCAATAAATGTAACAAAAAACGTACATTATCTTGAATGTATGGGATGTGTACAGTCAATAAAAAGGTATTTGAAGAAAACACATATCAAGATAAAGAATGCAGCCAAACGACATAATGCACTACAAGTTCATTTCAAATGAAAAAAAACAGGGTTAAAAGGTTACTACAATACTCTCGTGGAAGATTTGATCTTTGATATTAACTAATTTCCTCAATAGCAGTACAAACTAGGATTTGCGATAGACTGGGGAAATACCTTTAAATGAATCAGGACAATAAAATTCTGATGGTTTCAGACTAGAACCTGCTATAATATTATTGTCCGTGATAGAATTTTGAAGAAAAATGGGTATAACTGATAGCGATAAATGTTCATTTTATGAGGCAGAGAAAGATTCAGTATAACACTATCCATGGCATTGTAATTACGTTCACAGTTTTTTGAGCGAACTACATAGGATAACCAGGGAAAATTGTGGAAAACTGCAAGGCATTCAAGTTAAATATAGACATAGTTTGCTTGGAAATGATTAACAAATAAAGACAGACGAAAGGTTTGACCCAAATTATACTGTTTGCTAAGTATTTTGTATATTAATGTAAATTCAATACAATAAAACCTAATCCCAACACTTTTTGAACGACCTAAAGAACAAAGACAAAATCGAAAAATATATACAGTGCGGGAACATGCGATTCACAGAATTTTGTAATGAGTGGTATCAGACTCTTGTGAAAGATAACAGAAGAAATGATGATATCTAAAAATGTTCATATCTTATGATTTTTTTTTCATAGATTGTTGAACACGTGTGACATTGATTGGATAATGTTCGTACCTTATGATATCGTTTTTCACCGATTGTTGAACACGTGTGACATTGATTGGATTACTGTAACAGATTGATGTGTTGATGCATTTTACCTTTAGTTAATGGGTGGAGTACTTTGTTTTTCGTGATTACGGAATGTTTTGTGTATTCTACAGTGCCAGTTTCTTTTTTCTTAATTCTCCTTCAGAGATGACAGGTAACCCATGCTGTTGTATCTTTTCTTTCAGACGCAACTGTGGATATCCATCATCCACTCTGCAGGTCTGGTCCCTCTTCTCTTCCTGGTGGGAGCCCCCTGCAACCTCCTCAGTGCCGCTGTGTTACAGACAGGGACAGGGGCTGAGGAGAGGATCAACTTCTGCATCTTCTGTCTGGCCGTGGTGGACTTGGTGTTCATCACATCTGTATTATTTCTTTCCACAGAGCGATTCTACCGTCTCTTGTTCGGCTCATCTAATGTTTTCATCAAGTACTTAGTGGGTAGGGCTGGCAACTGAAAGCATGCACTTTTTTTTCCTTCCACTTTTTATTCTCCATGAGTTTTTAATCTCTCTCTCTCTCTCTCTCTCTCTCTCTCTCTCTCTCTCTCTCTCTCTCTCTCTCTCTCTCTTTCTGTTTTTTTTTTCTGAAACACCAAATGGTCTTCAAAAACAACTCAATACGTAGTGCATCTTCAAGACTTCAACTCAAGGTTAGCATGGAAAGAGAGATGTTTGGTATTCGGGTAAGGCGGTTATCTCGCAGCGAGAGAAAGGTGATTGCTTGATGGAAAGGGAGTAAAGATTGTTAAACTGTTATAAGTATCTTGGTATATATTTTTCCACTAGGCTTACTTTTGTATTTGCCTTTGAAGACCTTGTAAGTCGAGCAAAAACGCTTTGCATACGTTGTACGTGCTTACGAATCATTCAATCTCAGTATTTGTACTTTTTTATAATCAGGTTCTACATGTTTCATGTACGGTGCTGAAATATGGGGGAAGAAGATAAAGTAGTTGCTCATATTGAAAAAAATGCACTTATTTGCATCGAAGAAATTGTTAGGGGTACAGCTTAAAACGCTGAATGATTTAGTGTACGGAGAGACAGGACGCCACTCTGTTTACGTAAATCCGTCTGTTCGGTGCATTAGTGATTAGCATAAGAATTTACGTATGGGTGGAAATGGAATACTTCTGAAAGCTTACGAGATGCTGAAGTGACAAGACTCAAATAGTAGAATACATGCGTTTTGGGGATTCGAAAAATATCATATCGAATGGAGTTGGAATGTTATGGTTCAATCAAAGAGTTGAAAATGTCAATGTATTTCTGCACGATTTTTGCCAAAGGCTTATCAACGGCCGGTGGAAAAACTCAAATGAACATATTCAAGGAAGAAACCGATTGTCTTTGTATAGAACATTCAAATCATCTAGGAACTGTGAAAGGTACTTTTTAATTGATGTCGACAGACATATCAAATGTTATCTAACAAAATTTAGATTCGGAGCAACAGACATTGTAAAACACCGATACAATCCGTTATTTACTAATTTTGTGACACCCCCTTTGTGCAAAGATGGAGTATATATTTTTTGTTTTGCTGCTTTAGTCTCTGTGACCATTGCCAAGAATACGTTCCAAGAAAATTCAATGCCAATCCGTGTCTATTCAATAGTGGACTTACTGATTGAAAAATTAACGAAATATACTGAAGAATGTAGACATGTACCTGCATAAAGCATTACAAAGGCACGCGACTGCAGTTAAACGATGTGTGATTTTGATATTGAATCATATGATTTTTTTGTAAGCTATCGTATAAAAATGTCGAAATCATTATTATGTTATGTATTTATTATGTTGATGATTTATTTTTACATTCTTCGTTGTCGTGCCATTATATATAAATCCCCCTTTAAAAAAAATGGGTTGGGGTTAGGGCTTCAATATTAGACGGGGAAGGGATGGGATAGGGATGCAGGGGGAGAAGAGAGAGAGAGAGAGAGAGAGAGAGAGAGAGAGAGAGAGAGAGAGAGAGAGAGTGTGTGTGTGTGTGTGTGTGTGTGTGTGTGTGTGTGTGTGTGTGTGTGTGTGTGATTGGGTACTGTGATTAGACTCTAACACATGGAGCACAAGAATCCAATAGACAAACAGCCTCTCGTTCGGCTCTCTGTTGCCCCATGACCCTGAATAGAACCTACTGGTTGTGTGAAAGCAAATCAAAGCCGGTTAGAGTTGGCAGCTTGAGATTTAGGTTTTCACAGAGACACAATGTATCCTTGGTGTGCAGAACTATTCAGCACTAAAAGCTATGATTTGATGAACCGTAAGTTGTAACTGTTTGTACTATTGCAGGTGTGTCAGAAATCAACAAGGTCAGCATGTTTCTGAGCACGGTGATAGCGGCTGAACGTGTGTTTCTGCGTGGTCAGCCCACTGCGGGCACAGCGCATGCTCAGCACGCGCACACTGGCTTTTGTCATCATCTCTGTGTCCATCATCCTTTTGACCGGTGTGGTGACCATCATTGGTCCCAAGCACACTGAGGCATGTGTGTTTGACCCGCAGACCAACAAAACGTCATTCATCATTTACGTCACTGAGTATGATGACGTCATTGTCTATTTTTTCTTTTATTTCTCTGTCTATTTATCTATATCTATATTCATTTATTTATTAATCATTGATTGGTAGTAGTAGTAGTAGTAGTAGTAGTAGTAGTAGTAGTAGTCGTGTTTGTATCATCATCATCATTACTGTTATTATTATTATTGTTATTATTCTTATTGTTATCATTATCATAATTATCATTATTACTATCATCATCATCATCATCATAATCATTACTATTATCATAAAAAGTCTTTGGTTACATTCCTTACACTTTATTTCTACCCTCAATATACCTTTTCAAACTTATCCCTTTATAATTGTTAACCGGCACTTGTTTTCCCCCACTACTTAATTGTTCAGCATTATATTGTTTTGGTCAATCAGTGGGTGATTGCATCTCTTAGGAGATCCAAGGAAAGGTTTTCTGCACAATTCTTAGCCACTGACAATGCTTGGGTTATTGAACAGCAGAGCTGACCACTCAGACTGTTCCATATCTTTTGATCTCCCTTGCATCCTTAAATGGATCCTCAAGCATAGGCTCAAAGATTGTCCCTTACATTTTATACTGTTTGCCTAATGTTTTTAGTTTCAACAACTTTTTTTTCTCTCCACACTTTCGTTTTGTTTAATTTTACTACCTTTCACTGGCGGCTTTGGGGGTGCTGTTGGATTATTTTTCGAACCCTTGGCGGTAGGAACACCACAGAATTATGGACTGTGGTGTGTCTCTATCTGACGCCAAGAGCACAGACACAATCAGCCGTGTTTCCTTGATAAGTCCGATTGAGCGGACGAAAGGCCTTAGAGCAGGCGATACATATAGATCTGCCTTCGAGAGGGATTGCGATAGTTTCCTCATGCAGCTAGTGAAAGGGTTTCATATTTATGATACACATTTTCCCATTTACTTCATCTTAATTTTTTTTCTCTCAATTTCAATGTTTGCCGGATCATTACTATGATGATGGAAGAATTGTTAACCTGCACTTGTTATCCCCCACTACTTAATTGTTCAGCATTATCACTTTCGTGTGTGTGTGAGCGCGCGCGCGCGTGTGTGTGTGTGACAAAGAAAGCGAAAGATGCCACTGGGGGAAACATTATACATATGGCGACTGTATTCAATGATTCTGGACAGGTTTGAAAAAAAAAGGGGGGGGGATGGGTGTATAGTTGAGAGACATAAATCGAAAGGGAAAGTGCGCGTAAGAAAGTAAACACCAGTCTGTCACAAGCGGCGTTGAAGGACCATGGAACTCTGTCCTGAAAACAGAACAATTCACATCGTCTGCCCGCAGTCGACTTTCGCCCGCTGATTCGCGCTCATCAGTGGAATCTGACGGATTGTGGTGGTCCTCTGTTGACATCAAATGGAAAGACACCATCTTTCGTCGTCTGCCCAGAGTCGACTTTCGCCCGCCGATTCGCGCTCATCAGTGGAATCTGACGGATTGTGGTGGTCCTCTGTTGACATCAAATGGAAAGACACCATCTTTCATTCTGTGGCGTTCTCACAACAGAGTGCCCAAGAACAGAATCCTACGGAATACATAGGCAGATAGGGGAGGGTTGAAAATACAAAATGCGAATGAAGTACTAGAAGAATATATACTGCATACAGTTAAAATCCATTTGTAAAGCACATGTCAATTGGAGAACGGGCATCTTTTAAACCGATGCTCAAGGATTCATTTAAGAGGTGAAATCTCAATCTCTCTCTCTCTCTCTCTCTCTCTCTCTCTCTCTGTGTGTGTGTGTGTGTGTGTGTGTGTGTGTGTGTGTAGTTTTTTTCAGCAACTTTTTTCTTCACTTTCGCTTTGTTTCATTCTACTACCCTTGGCTGGCTGCTTTGGGAGTGCTGTTGGGATTCTTTTCTGAATTCTTGGTGGTGAGAACACCACAGAATTATGGTCTGTGATGTCTCTCTATTTCACGCCAAGAGCACAGACACAATCAGCAGTGTGTCTCCCTGAGGAGTCCTATCCAGCGGACGAAAGGCCTCGGAGCAGCAATCCCTTCGAGAGGGATTATGATGGTTCCCTCATGCAGCTAGTAAAGGGTTTTTCATATTTATGATATATTTTCTTAAATTTGTTCCCACTTTTTTCATCTTCAGCCCCACCCCTTTCTTTAAAGTTCAAATCTTTGCCAAGTCATTACTGCAATGATGGAAGAATTGTTAGCCTGCACTTGTTTTTCCCCCACTACCTGATTGTTCAGCACATTATGAATATATATATCATTGTTATTATATAATCATTACTATTATAACTATTACTATTATAGTTATTATTATTATCACTATTATCATCATCATTAGTAGTAGTTGTAGTAGTAGCAGTAGTAGTAGTAGTAGTAGTAGTAGCAGCAGCAGCAGTAGTAGTAGTAGTAATAGTTATGTATCATCATTATTACATTTCCGCTATTGCACAACAAAATACGTGCGAAACGTTTCTGGTCAGTAATGTATGAAGGCGAGTCAAGCGCAGCCATTTTTCTTTTGCATACTTTTGTGAGCTGTGCAGCAGGATAACAAAATGGACTTCATTTTCAGTTTTGGTTTTCATGACAAGACATCTACCATCAGCCTTCTTTTCATGGCTGTAGTTATTAAGCCCACTAATCCTGAACAGAAGTCCTATAAAATCATCTCTTGGCCGTTTATTTGCAATTAGAAACAAGTACATTTCTGGTCTGAAAATGCTCTGGCGAAAAAAAAGAGAACTTGCATTTGTCGCGTTTTTTTTTTTTCTAAGTGCCAGTTTTGCAAGGTGCCAGGTTTGCGTACTATATTGAATAAGACTGTCTTTTGAATTCAGCACGAAATTCATATCCCTTCTAGACTACGAATCCATACAGAGGTCATAAGGAAGAGCGTTATGAGACCGAGCATTGTTCTCTACTAAGGTATTTCAAAACATATAAAGAAGGTGGGTAAGGTAATGTTGCTTACAGCCCAGCCGACCGCAAGGGCCATATCAGGGCTGTCACCACGTTAAAATCAGCTCACAAGTATATGAAGAAGGAAAATGTTAATGAATTACAAAAGTAGAATGAAACTTTTTTTAATCGACATGAACATGCGAAAAGCGTTTTTTGAAATTCAACAATACGAGGAAACAATTGTATTAACAAAGTGATTAAAAAAACATTTACGGGAGTAATTGAACTGAAATACATGAGAGAGAAAGAGAGATAAGAGAGAGAGAGAGAGAGAGAGAGAGAGAGAGACGGACTAGAGAGGACTAGAGAAGGACAATATGATAAAAAAAAAGTATGATTTATGAAGACGTGACTATCATAAAACAGTTGAATTTCCGTTGTACACAAACGTATAGTGGCATTTGGGAACACAACAGAGACTCATCAATACAAACACAATCTCCGCTTAAACATTGCAANCCGTGTTTCCCTTGATAATTTATGATACACATTTTCCCATTTACTTCATCTTAATTTTTTTTCTCTCAATTTCAAATGTTTGCCGGATCCATTACTATATGATGGAAGAATTGTTAACCTTGCACATTGTTTATCCCCCCACTACTTAAATTGTTCAGCATTATCACTTGCGTGTGTGTGTGAGCGCGCGCGCGCGCGCGTGTGTGTGTGACAAAGAAAGCGAAAGATGCACTGGAGGGAAACATTATACATTATGGCGACTGTATGTCATGATTCTGGACAGGTTTGAAAAAAAAAGGGGGGGGGAGGGTGTATAGTTGAGAGACATAAATCGAAAAGGGAAAGTGCGCGTAAGAAAGTAAACACCAGTCTGTCCACAAGCGGCGTTGAAGGACCATGGAACTCTGTCCTGAAAACAGAACAATTCACAATCGTCTGATTCGCGCTCATCAGTGGAATCTGACGGATTGTGGTGGTCCTCTGTTGACATCAAATGGAAAGACACCCATCTTTCGTCGTCTGCCCAGAGTCGACTTTCGCCCGCCGATTCGCGCTCATCAGTGGAATCTGACGGATTGTGGTGTCCTCTGTTGACATCAAATGAAAGACACCATCTTTCATTCTGTGGCGTTCTCACACAACAGAGTGCCCAAGAACAGAATCCTACGGAATACATAGGCAGATAGGGGAGGGTTGAAAATACAAAATGCGAATGAAGTACTAGAAGAATATATCTGCATACAGTTAAAATCCATTTGTAAAGCACATGTCAATTGGAGAACGGGCATCTTTAAAACCGATGCTCAAGGGATTCATTTAAGAGTGAAATCTCAATCTCTCTCTCTCTCTCTCTCTCTCTCTCTCTCTCTGTGTGTGTGTGTGTGTGTGTGTGTGTTTGTGTAGTTTTTCAGCAACTTTTTTCTTCACTTTCGCTTTGTTTCATTCTACTAACCCTTGGCTGGCTGCTTTGGGAGTGCTGTTGGATTCTTTTCTGAATTCTTGGTGGTGAGAACACCACAGAATTATGGTCTGTGATGTCTCTCTATTTCACGCCAAGAGCACAGACACAATCAGCAGTGTCTCCCTGAGGAGTCCTATCCAGCGGACGAAAGGGCTCGGAGCAGGCAATCCCTTCGAGAGGGATTATGATGGTTCCCTCATGCAGCTAGTAAAGGGTTTTTCATATTTATGATATATTTTTCTTAAATTTGTTCCCACTTTCTTCATCTTCAGCCCCCACCCCTTTCTTTAAAGTTCAAATCTTTGCCAAGTCATTACTGCAATGATGGAAGAATTGTTAGCCTGCACTTGTTTTCCCCACTACCTGATTGTTCAGCACATTATGAATATATATAATCATTGTTATTATATAATCATTACTATTATAACTATTACTATTATAGTTATTATTATCACTATTATCATCATCATTAGTAGTAGTTGTAGTAGTAGCAGTAGTAGTAGTAGTAGTAGTAGTAGTAGTAGTAGCAGCAGCAGTAGTAGTAGTAATAGTTATGTATCATCATTATTACATTTCCGCTATTGCACAACAAAATACGTGCGAAAACGTTTCTGGTCAGTAATGTATGAAGGGCGAGTCAAGCGCAGCCATTTCTTTTGCATACTTTTGTGAGCTGTGCAGCAGGATAACAAAATGGACTTCATTTTCAGTTTGGTTTTTCATGACAAGACATCTACCATCAGCCTTCTTTTCATGGCTGTAGTTATTAAGCCCACTAATCCTGAACAGAAGTCCTATAAAATCATCTCTTGGCCGTTTATTTGCAATTAGAAACAAGTACATTTCTGGTCTGAAAATGCTCTGGCGAAAAAAAAAGAAGAGAACTTGCATTTGTCGCTTTTTTTTCTAAGTGCCAGTTTTGCAAGGTGCCAGGTTTGCGTACTATATTGAATAAGACTGTCTTTTGAATTCAGCACGAAATTCATATCCCTTCTAGACTACGAATCCATACAGAGGTCATAAGGAAGAGCGTTATGAGACCGAGCATTGTTCTCTACTAAGGTATTTCAAAACATATAAAGAAGGTGGGGGTAAGGTAATGTTGCTTACAGCCCAGCCGACCGCAAGGGCCATATCAGGGCTGTC
>JADBJO010005998.1:105241-115241 GCA_016801955.1 Conus betulinus | reverse complement strand
CCGAAACTTGGAATGACTGTGAGACGGCAGTAAAGGAAATCATCAGAGACAAAAAGGGAATCGATGAGGAAGTAGAAATTGAACGGGCTCATCGTTTGAGAGGTGACTAATCTCCACACCCGATCATTGTCGTCTTCAGTCGTTTGAAAAACAAAAAGAAACGGTCTTATATGCACGAGACAAACTCAAAGACTGTCCCGGTGTATATTTGTGTCTGAAGACTTTACTCCCAGGGTGAGACAGCAGAGCCATCAGCTTCTGCCTTTCCTTAAAATGGCCAAACAGGCAAGAGCGCAACTGAGATTCGACACAATGGTTGTGTTTGACACCGACACTCAACAACTGAAATAAAGACAGGGGCAGAAACGATGGGCCAGCCGACAGCATGTACCACGGCTACTAAGAGAAAACTTCCCTTGACTTTGAAATGTGTTTTTCCATTACTAAGAGACATTGAAAAGAAAGCGCTAATAGTAATGATGATGAACATAATCAAACTAACCAAAGTATCAATGAAATAATAATAAAGTTTACAAAAACCTTTTGCTGGTAGTTGAACCGTTTGAAAGGTAGGATACTGACGTTTCAAGCCATAGGCCCGTTGTCAAAGTGAAGAAATATCTTGCTGTAACTTTCTGTCCCAACCATTATTTTTCATTAATTTGATAAAGTATAAAGAAAAAACATTATATTTCAAAAGATGGAAAGAAAGAGAGATTAGAGCATGTAAGAGATGTAGTGCACGCAACCGAAGGCAGACTGCTCCATGTTGAAGAAATAGAGACTATTCTAGGGTACAAAAGTGGTGAGACAGTCTTCGAATACAACGCGTTAAAAAATGCTTTGCCAGCAACCTGGTTGCAATGGATAGAGAGCAACAGAAACTCTGGGCATGACATTGGTTCTGTTGAACGTGATGCGGTCTTATTTAATACCAAAAACCCAAAATCATTAAACAAACACCTGACAAAAGTAAACAAAACAAATGTAACACCACGGTGCAAGGCCTTTTGGCACAGAAAATTGAACTTTGAAATAGAAGAAAGTATTTGGATTTCACCAAGGCTAGCTTCAAAGGAAGTCAGACTACGAGAACTTCAATGGAAAATCATCCACAATATATATCCTACAAATATACATTTACACAGAATGAAGGTAACAAAAACAAGTAAATGCGAAAACTGTCCGAACGAAATTGATTTTATTGAACACTTCTTTTTTTATTGCCCCCCCCCCCCCCTATAAATAAGCTTTGGAAAAGTGTGGAAACGCTTATCTAATATGAAATTGGCATGTTTGATAAACTCTCTTTGACTGACGTTCTGTTTGGGGTTCAGTCAGACCAGAAGATTAGATATACCCGTTCAAAAGTAAATCACATTATATTAATTGCTAAAATGTCAATTAGTATTGCTCGAAAAAAAAAAAAAAATTATCCACAATACAAATAATCTTTGAACAAAATATACAACTAAGAAGGAATATTTTACTGGGTCCATCGCCTAATGCACGATTCATCTTTCTAGCACGGTGTTGTTAATCATTGGTTAACCTGTAATTGCAGAAAAACAATGTCAATTTCATTCTCAAAGAGCACACTTACATCCGCTCCGACATGTGCGGGGTACACACACACACACACACACACACACACACACACACACACACACACACATACGCACGCGCGCGCGCGCGCGCGCACACACACACACACACACACACACACACACACACACACACACACACACACACATTTATACTTATCATCTCGCTTCTTGGCTTTCCTCATGTCTCTCTTGTAGATTTCCTTTTCTCTATAAGGGTAGCATCTTTGGGGAATTGTCCAGTTTCCGAGATTATGAGTGATCATCTTCTGTGTCTCCTGTATGCTTATATCTTCTTTCCTAGTGTCGTCCTTGCATTTGTTTTCGTCGTTTTTTGTCAAGGATGATTACTGGGAATGTTTGGAAGCTCAGGTTTGACTGCGATGGGTGTCGTAACTTAATCTTTTTTTTTTTTTTCCTAACTTTGCATACAAATGTACATCAGTAAATGTAAGACACGGATCTGGATGGTAGGAAAGTGCTGACGAAAGAAGAAGAAGGAAGGAGGAGAGAGAAAAGAAGGGAGAGAAAAAACAGGGAAAAAAAGGGGGGCATGATGCCCTTATTGGACAAAAGCTACGTGGTGAGCAGGGTTTTAACACATTTTACATACATATGATGCCCACCTCTGTCTGTCTGTCTCCCTGTCTGTCTGTTTGTCTGTCTGTCTTTCTGTGTCGATTTCTTTCCCCCCCCCCCTCCCCCCCCACCTTTCTCTCCCTCCCTCCTCTCTCTCTCTCTCTCTCTCTCTCTCTCTCTCTCTCTCTCTCTCTCTCTCTCTCTCTCTCCTGGAAAAAACTGTAAGAAAAGAGAAAATGATGAAGTCTTTTGTTTCATTTATGTTGTTCTCTTTATATAAACAGCACATTATTCGAGTGAGAGTGCCAGTACACCACACATTAGAACACTAGCAAACGCAGACATTTTGTATCAAGCGCCAAAACACTAAAATCAGCCAAATGTGTCCATTTATGAGAAAACAAACAGACAATGCGTGGTGTGTAAGGGATTGATTGGAGAAGGGAAAAAGGAGGGAAGAAAAAAGAAAAACAGATAGGAGTGGAATTTTTTTTTTTTCGCTTTTTTTTCTGATGAAGAGGACAGTGTGAAGCACCAAAAAATGAAGAGGTGGATTTCGGCCTTAGGGAGAAAAGGGAAAGAAAAAAAGTCACCGCCTTAGGTGCTCCATTGATCCGACAACTGATGCCTTTAAAAATAGTGAACATAGCATACATGGAATTAGATTTTAGAAAACAACTTAGCTGATATTGAATGTATATTTCCTAAGTAACCTTGATTACATGTGGAGATTCAATGCTCGCACTGGTGGTCTATACGACATTGAGGTTTCTGATAATAGACTTGTACCTCAACTACAAGAGATTAATGAACTTTTTAATAAAGTAGCAACACCGAAAAAAAGGAGATCCACCGACCCTTATTCGAATAAATCTGGACACAAACTTGTAGAAATGTTAAAAGGACACGACCTCTATGTTGTAAATGGACGGAGAGAAGGCGATAAGAAAGGGGAAATAACCTGTTTGGCGAACAGGGGTATGAGCACTGTAGACTATTTTATTTGTTCAGCTTCTTTATTTCATTACATTAATGATATGTTTGTCTTAAATAGAAGTGAGTCAGATGACTTCCTTTTGGTTTCCGTATTTGACTTTAAAACAAAACGTGAACGAGGAAGCGAATGTTTTACTTGAAGACAGGGTACGGATTATTCATAATCAACAATTCCTTTGTCAGTATACTCAAACTGTCAGGGAAAAGGAATCGGAATGGATACATTTCATGTCTGCACTAGATGCAGGGGTGAACGCTGGGTCAAACTTGACTGTTTCATTTCTGCAAAAGGCTGCAGATCAATGAGATCAAAATTCAGAGAAAAGGAACCAAGCACGCAACCAGCTTGGTGGGATGAAGAGTGTGAACAGTCAAAGCAGGTTAAATACACGACTTTGAATCAATGCCGAAGGACAGGTGGACATTGCAAACTTGATAAGTATTTGAATTTGTAGAAAGACGTTAAGGCCGTGTATAGATGCAAAGAAGAACAGGACAACAACATTGTTAATGAACTGAATACAGCATGTAATGGCACAAATTCTTAATGTTTCTGGAAAGAAAATTAAATCGTTAATCAAATAAGTAATGCAATCAACTCTATTTCACCACGATCATGGTTTCAGTACTGCAGAGACTTGCTTAAAACAGATAGAGCCGAAAACACTGAATTTTTAATCGAAGTTAAGAACACTTGTTGAAAACATAACTCAGAAACCTGTCACGAACGTTTAAACTTTAGCATCGATGCTGAAATCTGAAACCAAAATTTATGATGCAGTCTATAGAATGAAACGAGGAAAAGCTTCAGGAAGCCTGATGGCTTACCTACTGACTTCTATTTCCATGCAAAAGGTACGTTGGTAAAATTTCTGCACCCGCTCTTTAACAAACTGTTCAAAACTGGGTAATATCCCGAAAGATGGACAGAAGCGACAATTTTTCCATTACACAAAAACGAAAACAGAAATAATGTCAATAGGTACAAGGGTATTTCCCTTATAAACGTAATCAGCAAACTTTACAGCTCTGTCATAAACACAGACGACTCGAACAGTTTTGTAATCCAAGTAATATAATACATGAAGCACAAGCTGGTTTTCGTACAGAATATTCCACTACAGACAATATATTTACACTTCAATCAGTAATACAAAAGTTCTTAACGAAACAAGGGGGCTGTTTTTGTGCAATGTATCTGGACTTTTTAAAGGCATTTGAGTGTATTCACGGGCAAACAAAAAACAACCTTTTTCTTATTGTTATCAAAAGGTGTGCATTTATCAAAAGTTGTGCATGGAAATAGTTTAATACTTTACAGGCAATGTACAAGAGAGTTAAGGCAGCAGAGTGTGTAGGGAATAGGATAACAGAATATTTCCAATGGGTCGCGGGTGTCAAACAAAGGTGTGTTTTAAGTCCTCTTCTGTTTTCTATGTTTCTGTCCGAGCTTCAACAAGATTTGATAGACTGTGCTGCACATGGGTTAAATGTTTTCGCTGATTCACGTGGCATTTTTTCATTGATGTATGCCGATGATATTGGTTTAATATCAAATTCTGTTATTGATCTTCAAAAGACAATAGACTGTTTGGAAAAAACTATTGCTAAAAATGGGGTCTCTCAGTAAATATTGAAAAAAAAGGACAGTCGTCTTCAAAAGCGGTGGCTTTATTAAAAAGTCTGAAAGATGGTATTTTAACGGCCAAGAAATAGAAACCATGTCTTCATATAATTATCTTGGTTTAGCATTGTCTTCAACCTTGAATTGGTCCCAATATGTTGAGAATTTAAATGGTAAAGCCCTTCTAGCACTTATACGGATTAAAAGATTACATCTGAAATTTAAAAAAAAAAAAAATCCTCTCCCCGCCAGTACCATCCTTCATATCTTTAATACGAAATCAAGCCCATTTTGTTATATAGTTCAGAGATCTGGGGCTTTAAACTATATGATACTATTGGATAAAAATACAGATTACGGTTTGTAAAATGATATTAGGAGTTGAAATGACCGTCAGAAGTAAAATAGCACTTACAGAATGTGGCAGATTTCCTATTTTTTATAGATACAATCATTATTCTTGTGAAATCCTTGTGCAGAGTTCTACATTTAGCAAATGACAGATATCCCAAATCGTATTATGACATGTATATGCAAGATAGGTCTTGAAGAAAGAACTGGGTTATAATATAAGAACCATTTCATGTACCTTCAGTTTTAGACATGTTTGGGAGATGCAAGATCCTGGCCATGTACAAATATTCCTGTCACCACTTAAAAACAAGACTACAAGATATTTATCGTCAAACTGCCATGACTCTTTGTCAACAGAGCAAGATTACTTGTGTACCATCCTGAATTTACAAACGTGTCACATCTTACTGATCTAGATGACGTAAAGCTTCAAAGAGCATCGTGTCTACTGAAAAGCAGCCGACTTTCTCTCAATGGTATCCTTCGTTTTGGCAAACTACCAAATGATGGTACATGTAAACAATGTAATTAGAACTGCATTGAAGACGTAACACAATTCATGCTCAAATGTCCTAGATATATTTCTTTAAGAACGAAATACATTCCTCACAACTATCATCGTTCTCCTTCTCAGCAAAAATTTACATTTTTTATATCAAGACTTAAAGAAAAGTTGGAGTTCAAAATAGCTCTCTATATAACATAATGTTTAGAATTAAGAGAACAAATATAATATTATATCATAAATGAAAAGAAATCTGTCATGTTACTCATATCATGAATTACATCTCCTGTTCATATGGGTCAGATGGCCTTGAAAAGAGTGAATAAAACTTATTCCTATTGTTGTTTAATGTTATTGTTATATGTATTGTTATTGTTGCACACACACACACACACACACACACACACACACACACACACACGCGCGCGCGCGCGCGCGCGCGCGCGCGCGCGCGCGCGCAACACACACACATGTACACACACGCGCGCGCGCGCGCGCGCGAGAGATGAGAGAGAGAGAGAGAGAGAGAGAGAGAGAGAGAGAGAGAGAGAGAGAGAGAGAGAGAGAGAGAGAGAGAGAGAGAGATTTTAAAAATGATGCTAAAAAATCTAAACATGTCTGTTTAAACCAGAGGTAAGGATGTTCACACATACATTTACATATACATTCTGCACTTTGTCTTTATATCAGTCCAACCACATCAGCTTTCTTTTGCAAATCTCTCTCTCTCTCTCTCTCTCTCTCTCTCTCTCTCTCTCTCTCTCTCTCTCTCTCTCTCTCTCTCTCTCTCTCTCTCTCAGTCAAACCTTACTTGTTAGTCTGTAAGAGCTTTGTCTGCTTGTTATTATCATTGTGTGTTTGGTTTGTTACAGAATTGACTATAATAGATATGTCAGAAGACAACCACCCTTGGCTGAAAAGACAAGGATTTAGAGTTGGGTATCTCAATGTCATCCATGCGATTAACAAAATGACTGAAATAGCATCAGTCGTATCAAATTCGTGAAAAAAAAACTTTCACATATTTGGATTTTCGGAGTCGCATCTGTCCAGTCTCATATCAAACTATGACACTGCAATCCCAGGTTATAACGTTGTTCGTAGAGATCCTAAACAAAACATGAAAACTGGTATTATTGTATATCTTCATCAGTCAGTAAAATTCCAGAGGATCCATTTTTAGAACAATGTAACGTAGAAACAATCTGGATTGATATCCAGCTTAAATTTAATAAGCCTATACTTATATGTTTTTTTAGTACAGAAATCCAGCTGAACATGTCGACTGGGTTGACCGTTTCATGTTAATGATAGAAAACGCACAAGATGAATTCAAAGATATTATGATATTAGGGGATTTTAGCATAGATCTACTAAAAAAAATAAATAAACAGTGGAACTATGTTTGTGAGTCACTTGGTCTTACATAGCTAATCAAAACTCCTACAAGGGTCACTGAGACTTCTGAAACACTGATAGATCATTTACATGTTACAAATCCAGAAACCATTCTTGAGACAAGTGTGCCCGTTTATGGATGCAGTGATCACTTCCCAATTTGTTGCACTTGGTCAAAAAAGGTTTTCAAAATTCTAAGGTTAAACCATAAAACGATTACTTTTAGAAACTGTTCAAAATATGACAGTGACAAATTTATCTCTGACCTTTTAGATTCACCTCTAAATCAAGCGTATCATATACAGAACCCCAATCAGGCTCTACAAGTTTGGTACTCCATCTTCTATAGTGTATACAACAAACATGCCCCGCTCCAAACCAAAAGAAAATCGGAATAAAATCTCCTTGGCTTACAAAAGAGATGCAAAATGCTATTTACCAAAGAGAGTGCCTGTTAAAAAATAGCCCTCGTGAAGAATATAAAAAACAAAGAAATAAAGTAACCTCTCTCATTAGAGCAGAGAAAAAAAAAAATTTCAAACTTGATCAGTGAAAAGAAAGACAGCAAGTCCGTATGGAAAGCCATCCATGGATTAACAAATAAAAACATGTTTCCTCTGCTTCAAACATAACAAATGATATATATGCCAGTAAACTAAATCACCATTTTACAATAGTAGCAAATCAAATAATGCATGATGATATATCAAATGATAACGACCTAGAAAAATTACAAAATACTGCATAGGAAAAAATTCCATTCAGATTTAGATATTAGCCATCTAGGTGTTCATTCTGTTTCTTGTGTCACTTAGGCGATTGAAACAGACAGCCACTCGTGGAATTGACGGTGTAGGTGGTGAAATTTCTAAAGCTCTCTGCACCCGTTATCCTACAGACGTTAACTAACATTTACAACCTCTGTATAGATAAACAATACTTTCCAGATACCTTAGAAAAGCAAAATTATACCAATATACAAATTAGGGACACTACTGATTCATCAAATTGCAGACCTATTTCGATTTTTTCTGTTCTTTCCAAGCCATCAGAACTCCACATAAATATGTGTCTCCATTCCCATGCAGTGAAATATGATTTAATTCACCCAAATCAATAAGGGTTCAGAGAGAAAACCATTCGTGCCACACAGTGCTAACTAAACTAATAGACAGATGGTTATTAAACATGAACTACAAACATTTTTCATGAATTCTCTTTGTAGATTTCGCAAAAGCTTTCGACATTATAAATCATGAACTTTTATTCAGAAAACTAACTTTGTATAAGCTATTATACAAAACATTGAAACTGATTTAATCTTTTCTCTCCAACCGACAACAAGTTGTGTCCGAAAAACACATACAAATCTTAATTTCTTCCCAACAAATTTGGTGTCCCAAAGGGTCAGTATTAGGTCCTGTATTGTTTTCATTTTACATCAATGATCTGCCATTGTACTTGAAAACAAACAGCGAAATGTTCCCTGGTGATACAACTTTAGACACAAGTAATTCTCTGACGCCCAACAGGTTTGCAGTAACATCCAAGAAAACATCAATCTCTTGGTTAAATGGACGCGATTTCATCACATGGCTCTCCATCCTCAAAAAATAAATTCATGATGATAACTACAAGACAGAAACGTCAAACTCTAAGCCAAAATCTAACAGGACTTTGCTTTTTTTCTGTCTCAACCTCTGCGCACACCTCAGAGGCAGTGCACCCCACGCCGCTCATTCCGACACCCCGTCCACAGCCACAGCCCGGTCGCCCCCGCCGCCCCCCCGGCACCGACAATCCACAAGGAGCTGTCAATGTCAAGTCGTCAAGAGGCAACCCACCGGAGGAGACACTGCACTGCTGCCGAGTCACTTCGGTGGTGTCAGTAGCGTCTGTTCTGATCTAACATACGCAGGACACCACCTACTACGCCACCTACTGACGACAATAATTGCTTAGTCGCGGAGCCGGCGTGAGTGAGCTCTCCCTCCGGAGGACGCCACCACGTCCGTCCAACGACAGCCCCCATGGACTCGCCGATACCGGTGACCCCGACGGAACCAAACAAGGCCGCAGACTTGGAGAAGACATCGAAGTTGAGGTCACCGTGAGAGCAGGGCATGAAGGTTCACAGAATTTGAGACATTTTTTTTATGCTGATCGATGAGAATGAGGATGATTAAGATGATGCTACGGATTTCCATTTCGGTCTGAGACTACATGACAGGGCTGTACTCTATGCTTCCTTTCATAATATATTCCGGCGTCAACCAGGCCCAAGAGATACAGGCACCTGCAGTGTGGTCAGGAAATTTGAGCAACACTCTCAGAAACGCATCCATTAAGTGGATGAAACTCGACTGTGTGGTCCCAGTCTTCCCAATTGAGTCCGTAGCAAACTCAACTCTGGGTAGGAGCCGGTCTGGGCAGAAAAACTCACATGAATTCCGATGGGATTCAAACCCACGACCTCCCAGCCGGGAGTCCACGACACTAACCACTTCACCACGGCAGCTGGTACTTTGCATTTCTAACGAAAACATCAAAGAAGTATCCAGTCACAAAGTCTTAGGAATAACAATAGATAATAATCTAACTTGGTCAAAACACTTAGAGTCTTTATCTAGAAACGTTGCAAGAAAACTACATATTCTAACAAGGATTAAGAACATCTTAACTTTGCATGCAAGAAAAATATTTTTTTTCACTCTTATATTCAGTCTATTAGTGATTATGCCTCAACTTTTTTGGACTAAGCGAGCAATGATTCACTCAAACCACTAATTAGCCTTCACAAAAGAGCTGTCAACGTAACGTTAGGTCAACCATCCTCACTGGTAGATTCAGACTATAAGCAATCAGACATTCTCCCATTTAAAGCTAAACTTCTATACAATAAGGGACTCTTTGTGCATTAGGTACTCCATGGAAATGCTC
>JADBJO010005998.1:80529-95529 GCA_016801955.1 Conus betulinus | reverse complement strand
TCATGCACAACAGAGATGGATTTCAGTGGACATCTGTATTTGACCGTGATCTTCCATAGGTCCTCTCTATTGACAGTATCAAAGGCCTTGTTCAGGTTGATGTAGGGACGAACAGGTCGGTACTTTGTTCCTGACATTTCTCTTGGAGCTGTCTAGCAGCAAATGCCATACCAATGGTTCCTCTGTCTTTTCTGAAGCCGCACTAGCTCTCTGGGGAAAAGCTCTTGCTCAAGGTGTTTTATAAGGCTGTTCAGCAGAATCCTGGCAAGTATTTTGCCTACTAAAGAAAAGAGGGAGATGGCTCGGCGGTTGTCACAAGACTGGATGTTCACGTGAACTTGTACGAATGGACAATGGGTGCATCTTTGAACTCCTGGGGTTATCTCCTGTTGCCACGTGAGAAGAAACAAATGATAAAGCTTTTCAGTCAGTGCTGATTTGATCATTTTATGGAGTCACTCGAGGGCGTGGGGACATTTCTCATACAGCAGATACGGTATTCCACTTGGCCCAGGCAAAGATTTGGCTCTGGCTTTCTTAACATAAAACTTTTCCTCTAGCACTGCAGGCTGCACCAAGCCCTGGCCTTCAAGAGGTGCTTCGCTCAGAGGGTCGGAATATGTTTTCCTGAGATGCTGCTCAAGGATCTCTTTGTCCACTGAGAGTGTCCCAGATTTTGGCTGCTCGGATAGTTTTTCCTGGCAAACCGGACGGGGACTTTCACGAAGAAATGTTGGGTTTTCTTCTTTTTGCTTCTTCTCATTCTTGCTGATTCTGTTTTGCAGAGGGCACTGTGTTGCGCTTTCAGGTCTCCCCAGAGCTCCTCCGACCTTCTTCTCAGCTTCTGAGGCAGCCTTAATCAGCTTTTGTTATATTCTTCTTTTTCTTTCGGGTATTATCCATCTCTCGCTTGAGTCTGGATTTTGAGGAAGCGTCTTCAGATTTGGTTGTTTCAATCCATAGGCGTCCCTACAGGTTCAGTATCTTCAAATGTATTTAGGTTTTGCTCCAGTGTACTCTTTCCTATCTGCGCATCCAGTCTTTGCACTGTTTTCGTCTAATTTCTCCCATTCCTCTTTCGCACTTGCAGGTGGCAAGTTGAGCTTCTTGCGTCTAGCATCGAGAGCCTGTACAAAGTCCCAGTCAAAATAATCAGCATGGATGTCCTTGGCACTTTGATTTGTATCCTGGCCTTGAGTTTTCGACGTCCTATCTGCTGGCGCAGTGTGCTGCTGTTCATTCATCAGAGTCGTCATACAGGCCTGTTTCATTCTGTGGATCTCTATGCCGCGCTCAGTAGAGAATTTTACTCCACAGACACAAAGGGAATAGTACTTGTTCATTACTCGTACTCTGTTGTACATTTTGGTCGTGATCAGGTAAGCGCCGGTGGATTCGTCAAGTTTGACAATGGCAAGGTGGAGAGCCAGCCCACAGAGCCCGTAAGTCTAGTCTGTCCAGTGTCACCCGGTCTTTCCTGGACGTCTTCCAGAATTTTTTTTCCAAGTCAGTGGTCTAAACGTGTGTCAGTAGGAAGAAACTTTAGGGAGATGTTAACAGCAGAAGGTCTTCAGAAAAGAAACCCCTCTCAGACAAGTCTTTTGGCCCTGAACTCCTTACACCTTAAGGGGACCGGGCTGCATCCAGATCATGACTCCCAGATGCCCTTCTAATGCCAATGTTTTGCCCTGGCGCTGCCGGGATTCGAACCCGCGACGTTTGGATGTGTGGGGCGTCTGAACACGTACCTTTTAGACGGATGTCTTACCCCACTGCTAACAGGACACCTGTTCTAAGCTGGGAAATTTAAGCTTTATGAAGTTCACTTTCATTCCTCCTCGACCAGATCCAGCTGGAACTCTTTTCAGTTGCTTCTGTCAGGGTTTTGGTCCTCTTCTTTCCTGAATCCCGAGTTGTTTCATGAGGTAATAGGCTGAAGAGCCTACAAATCCCTTTGCTCCAACTTCCATGGCGAGAAAACCTCACATCGTATACACAAAGACATACATACTCTGCATACCCTGCATTACTTTACTGACCAGTTCTTTACGCCTGTGAGATGTGGGCTACCGACAGGACAGTTGAGCAGCACACTGAAAATTGCACCAGGTAAGTAGATAAGCTTCTTGGTTCCAACCGTCACATCTGACTCCGTGGCAAACACAGCCAGATTGGACAGGATCCCATCATCTGACCACATGGCAGACACAACAACATTGGACAGGATCTCATCATCTGACTCCATGGCAAACACAGCAACATTTGACAGGATCCCTTTATCTGACTCCATGGCAAACACAGCCACATTGGACAGGATCCCATTATCTGACTCCATGGCAAACACAGCAACATTCGACAGGATCCCATTATCTGACTCCATGGCAAACACAACAACATTGGACAGGATCCAATTTGACTCCATGGCAGACACAGCCACATTGGACAGGATCCCATTATCTGACTCCATGGCAAACACAGCAACATTTGACAGGATCCCTTTATCTGACTCCATGGCAAAACAGCAACATTCGACAGGATCCCATTATCTGACTCCATGGCAAACACAGCCACATTCGACATGATCCCATTATCTGACTTCATGGCAAACACAGCAACATTGGACAGGATCCCATCATCTGACTCATGGCAAACACAGCAACATTTGACAGGATCCCATTATCTGACTCCATGGCAAACACAGCAACATTGGACAGGATCCAATTTGACTCCATGGCAAACACAGCCACATTGGACAGGATCCCATTATCTGACTCCATGGCAAACACAGCCACATTGGACAGGATCCCATTATCTGACTCCATGGCAAACACAGCCACATTAGACAGGATTCCATCATCTGACTCCATGGGGCACACAGCCACATTGAATAGGATCCCATCATCTGACTCCATGTCAAACACAGCCACATCGGACAGGATCGCATCATCTGACTCCATGGCAGACACAGCCACATTGGACAGGATCCCATCATCTGACTTCGGGGGGGGGGGGGGGGGGGGGGGGGCGGTAAACACAGCTACATTGAACAGGATCCCATCATCTGACTCCATGGCAAAAAAACAGCAACATTGGACAGGATCCCATTATCTGATTCCATGGCAAACACAAATACCATTCGACAGGATCTCATCATCTGACTCCATGGCAAAAAACAGTAACATTCGACAGGATCTCATCATCTGACTCCATGGGGCAAACACAGTAACATCAGACAGGATCCCATCATCTGATTCCATCGGGCAAACACACAGCCACATTGGACAGGATCCCATCATCTGATTCCAAGGCAAACACAGCCACATTGGACAGGATCCCATCATCTGACTCCATGGCAAACACACAGCAACATTCGACAGGATCCCATCATCTGACTCCATGGCAAACACAGCGACATTAGACAGGATCCCATCATCTGACTCCATGGCAAACACAGCAACATTGGACAGGATCCCATCATCTGACTCCATGGCAGACACAGCGACATTAGACAGGATCCCATCATCTGACTCCATGGCAGACACAGCGACATTAGACAGGATCCCATCATCTGACTCCATGGCAAACACAGCAACATTGGACTGGATCCCATCATCTGACTCCATGGCAGACACAGCAACATTGGACAGGATCCCATCAAGGCTGAAAAGGGTGGCATTGTGTTTGGTTTCCACAGAAACCATACCCGTAACCCACAGCACTAGTCACTGCAAGACAGCCGCTGATCTAGCTGGACATTTTTACGTCACGTATATATTAATATTGACAAGGTTCACGTGTACCCATAGACCAGTATTACTATTCATAAAGTTGCTGAATACAATATGAGTTGTCAGTACAAATTATTCAACATGACAGCAAACAGATCTTTCTTTAACTTCTTGAACACGGAGAAGTATCGGTCAATGCACTTCACCTGTGGTGTGCTCATGGCTGCTTATAATTTACATCTATTTATTCTTTTTCTTCATTTTGTTGAAGTGGCGTGTTTCAATGCAGGATTCTGGATATTCATTAGAACTTAAATGATGTTTTCAGAAAAAATACATCGCCTAAATTGATTCTTGTAATAAATTTACTATCTGGGGCGGGAGGAAGTTGAATGTCAGAACTTATCATACATGTGCTGGCTTATACAATACTATCCACATTTCCCTATTTGCAAGTAGAGATACATGTGCTGCATTGGTTTCTGTTCTACTTGTGAACGTTCTCATATAGTAATTTAGAAGTAGACAAGGCAAACCAGTGTTGAGAATAATGTGGCAAAATTATGTATTAAAGGTATTGGAGTGTGTCCAGGACAGGAGAAATCTTGTCGGTATTGCTAAAGTGAACTAAGTCGATGTATTAATCAGGCTCAACACACCAAGCTTATCTCTGCACTCACACATGCATATGCGCACTCATGTACCCACCAACCATACACCTCTCTCTGCGGATAGGATGTCAAACATTTACTTCTCTCCTAACACGACTGAGAGAACAAGAAATACAGTTTCTACACCACTTATAATTAGGCATGAAAAACTCCAAATAAACAAAAATAAATATCAAGGCACAAGAGATCAATGCGCTTCTTAATCCTAGGTTTTTATACTAAAAGGCTTCTTACCTGGCTAGGTTTCCACATACACACACACACACACACACACACACACACACACACACACACACACACACACACACACACACTTGTACACCGACCACGTTTCCGCGGACAAGTCACTTCAAATTTTCTTCAGCACAGGGTGATGATGACGCGCATATGGTGTCAGGGCACCAGGTTCTAGGACTGGGTCTCTGTGGTCGTCTCTGGGGACTCGACGTAGAAATCTTCTTCCTTGTCTTTTTCGCCCACCCATTGGTTTGGAACTCAGTCTTTCTTCCTCAGCTTGTCTTTTACGCCTTAGGCCTTGCTGCTACTTCTGTTGCCCAGACCACGTTCCTCTGGACCCTACTCTGTCCTGCTCACTCTTCTCTCACTCTCCTCTTGTTCTTCACTCTATCATGGTGTTATTCTGTCCCTGCCCTCTCCCTTCCCCCTCTCATTCTTCATTCAGTTTAATAGGGATGGAAACAAAGGAGATCCCTTTGGGCCATCCCTTTTGTCCATGTTGCTTCTCTACGACTGAACAAGCCCAAGACTCCTGTTCTTCAAGGCCTGGTTACACAAAGCAACTTCAGCTGACTGGGCCTGTAGCACTGACTTGATGTTTTGAGGTCACAGTGGATACATTCGTCTCCCCTTTTGCTGTCGGGAAGATTCGAACTTGGGAGGGGTCCTAACCACCTTGGCTGCCGACTATCATGTGACAGTTACCTGGCCACTTAAGCCTCCTCAACACAGTTCAACTATAATTATGTGCTAGGTGAGGGCACTGCTGCTAACCGGCCGAAAACTATTTCTCCACTACGCGCGGCAGTCTTGTCGTCTAAAGCGCTCAAGGCCCTTTTTGTGAGAGGTTTCGCTCCCTTGACATAGTGATGCATTTTAGTATGGTCATGCTACGGAAAATGTGCACGACTATGTAAGCTAGGAGAACAGCGTATTATGATATCTTGTCTTGTTGCATTTCAAACAATTTTTCCGACTTGAGACGAAAGATAATCCATGTTGTTATCTTCTCTTTCAGACGCAGCTGTGGATATCCATCATCTACTCTGCAGGTCTAGTCCCTCTTCTCTTCCTGGTGGGAGCCCCCTGCAACCTCCTCAGTGCCGCTGTGTTCTACAAACAGGGGCTGAGGGAGAGGATCAACTTCTGCATCTTCTGTCTGGCCATTGTGGACTTGATGTTCATCACCTCTCGATTCTTTCTTTCAAACGAGCGATTCTACCGTCTATTTTTCGGCTCATCTAATGTTTTCATCAAGTACTTAATGGGTAGGACTGGGCAACTGGCAGCATGCAGTCTTTTTGTCCTTTTCACTTTGAATTCTCCATAAGTTTTTAACAACCCCTCTCTCTCCCTCTCTCTCTCTCTCTCTCTCTCTCTCTCTCTCTCTCTCTCTCTCTCTCTCTCTCTCTCTCTCTCGTGAATGGGGATGGGGATTATGGGTTGCATACGGGAAGGAAAAGGTATGGGATACAGGGGAGAATGTGTTTGTGCGTTGGGAGGGGTTTAGTTTCTCTGTTTCAACCAAGTCTTATGACAGTCACTCATCAACATTTAATCTAAGATGTGGACTTACCTTCATTGACTCCTGAAAGAGTATAGGCCTGTGTGATAATGTTTCAGTGTATTTTGTCATGTGAGAGAGATTGACAAGGGAGACGAGATTTGAACGACATGATGTATCATTTGAACAAAGGTACACAAGAGCAGGTGCAGACCCTGGGATCACCAATCTTATTTTTTACGTTCCAGCCTAAATCCCTAGTCTTTGAAGAGAAAAATGTTACTGAAATGCTGGATGAAAATCAGGGAAATGTATTGTAATTGTTAAACCTTTCACTAGCTCCCTTGGCATCAAATGGATATATACCACAGTGTGTGATTCTGTGGTGTTCTCACCACCAAGGCTTCAAAAACAGAAGCCAACAGCACCCCAAAGCAGCCAGTGAAGGACAGAAAAGTAACACAAAACAGAAATGAGATAAGAAAATAAGTTTTTGAGAACTAACATCATTTATAAGAAACAAGTCGGGTAAGTCATGCTCCCATGATGAAATTGATTACACTTCCATAACCCAAAATGAATGCTGCTTACATCACCGAATCGCCTAGCAGAGATGACAGCTCAGAGCACACAGAACAAACAAGGAAATGATGGGTTACCAGTGGTAGCGGGCGGTGTAGATAGGTATTACGACATTCTGAGAAGTTTCTCAAATTTCATGATTGGTTACCAGAGTGGGCGGTGTGTAGAGGTATTACGACATTCTGAGAAGTTTCTCAAGTTCCATGATTGGTTACCAGAGTGGGCGGTGTGTAGAGGTATTACGACATTCTGAGAAGTTTCTCAAATTTCATGATTGGTTACCAGAGTGGGCGGTGTGTAGAGGTATTACGACATTCTGAGAAGTTTCTCAAATTTCATGATTGGTTACCAGAGTGGGCGGTGTAGAGAGGTATTACGACATTCTGAGAAGTTTCTCAAATTTCATGATTGGTTACCAGTGGTAGCGGGCGGTGTGTAGAGGTATTACGACATTCTGAGAAGTTTCTCAAATTTCATGATTGGTTACCAGAGTGGGCGGTGTGTAGAGGTATTACAACATTCTGAGAAGTTTCTCAAATTTTATGAATGGTTACCAGTGGTAGCAGGTGGATTATATAGGTATTACGATGTTTCTGAGAAGTTTCTCAAATTTCATGAATGGTTACCAGTGGTAGCAGGTGGTGTATATAGGTATTACGATGTTTTGAGAAGTTTCTCAACTTTCATGATAGGTTACCAGTGGTAAACCGTTGATGATGATGAGAAAACGTCGAGGTGGAGAGCATGAGATAAGATGAGGTTGGCAAAACATGTAAATGTAAACATTTGCGCAAGCAAAGGTTTCAGGAATGGCAGGTAGCTGAACTGTGTGGTATCGAGATTTTCTTGCTGATTTTATCGAATTGTCCACTACTTCTTCTGTCAGATTGTCCTGAAGGCTGAATAAACTCCTGAGTTTGCTGGGTTTTGCGTAGACAGTATGTTAATAGAACAAAGGTTCTCATATTTAAGCCCATTTAATCGAGTCGCCCATTACTTTCTGTGTAGAATGTCCGGAAGACTGGCCGAACTCATTACGCTATATTTGATTTTGAAAGAAAAGGAAACAAGAGTCAAGTCAACTTGCATAAACGTTCTTTTACCCCTTTGTATGATGGAGACCATAAATACACAGTGGTATAATTATGTATATAGCTTATGGGTTGTAATGTGTTTAAGGAGATATGGATAATTGTAAACTTACTTTCTAAAAGCTTTCAGAACTGGGGGATTTTTTTTTTTTACCTCATTTATGTAAGGATTTTGATTTTCCCTCTCATCTTTGTATATAGCATGAATGATGGGGTTTTGGTTATATTATGTATTAAAGGCATTATCGCCAGGATATTTGTTTCTTGTTTGTTTCTTTTGCATAATAAATGTTCATTTTCGCTGGAAAAAAAAAAAACGAACAAGGAAACGTCAAAAAAAAAAAAAAATGTTGCAAGCTTGTCAATATATCGCACTGGAAACATTTACACAGCAACAACAACTAGAGAAATGAACTGATACAAATAAAGTTTATTCAAAACTGGCATAGCCTTTGCTATCTTGAATACAGTAAGCCAAATACACGGACGTCATATCTGCCAGGTGATGTGGTGTCGGAAGCAGCATTCACAGATGTAGAAGTGTCCAATATGGGTATATAGGCAAGCTTGGAACATCCTTTCTTTGGCACGTTTCCTTGTTTATTCTGTGTGCTCTGTGCTGTCATATCTGCTACGCGATTCGGTGTCGTAAGCAACATTCTTTTGGAGTAATGGGCATGTATGTATATCATCACAGGAGCTAGTGACCCTACTTGATAGTTATTTACTGTTTACTGTTCCCTGCCTGATTTATGATTGCCTTTCATTTCAATCAAATCGAGGTTGCCTGTATTTGTTACTGTCTGACTATAATTATTCAAGATTGAAAGGGCTAAATATTGTTTAAATAATCAAATTCCTTTGCATAATGCGATGCTCTATTTTTTTTTTTCCTTTTCAGGCGTATCAGAAATCAACAAGGTCAGCATGTTTCTGAGCACGGTGATAGCGGCTGAACGTTGTTTCTGCGTGGTCAGTCCACTGCGTGCACAGCGCATGCTCAGCACGCGCACACTGGCTTTTGTCATCATCTCTGTGTCCACCATCATTTGGGCCAGTGTGGTGGTCATCATTGGTCCCAAGCACACTGAGGCATGTGTGTTGACCCGCAGACCAACAAGATGTCATTCATC
The DNA here is from genome assembly GCA_016801955.1 of Conus betulinus. Lineage (NCBI taxonomy): Eukaryota > Metazoa > Mollusca > Gastropoda > Neogastropoda > Conidae > Conus > Conus betulinus. The sequence goes on along the minus strand of JADBJO010005998.1, from coordinate 86,583 downwards.
GTTTATGTCACTGAGTATGACGACGTCATTGCATTTTCATCATCATCATCATCATCATCATCATCATCATCATCATCATCATCATCATCATCAACAGTAGTAGCAGTATTAGTGTTAGTAGTCGTCGTCGTCGTCGTCGTCGTAGTAGTAGTAGTAGTAGTAGTAGTAGTAGTAGTAGTAGTCTGCTTGTGTTCCTTATTCTTTGTTTCTACCCTAAGCGTGCTTTTCTATTTCATCTCATCCTGTTACATTGTTTTATTTGATATCTATTTTATTTCATATTTCACCTTTTGGGGGTGTGTGTGTGTGTGTGTGTGTGTGTGTGTGTGTGTGTGTGTGTGTGTGTGTGTGTGAGAGAGAGAGAGAGAGAGAGAGAGAGAGAGAGAGAGAGAGAGAGAGAGAGAGAGAGAGAGAGAGAGAGAGAGTTTCTTGTCAATGTAGCAGTCACGCACTTCAGACCAGGGGCCATGTTTATGTATGAACATTATTCGGTCAATTCTCTTCGCTCACCTCATGCCTCCCCTCTCTTATTTCCCAATGCAAACCCATCATCCCGACAGCCTTCTCCATCTTCCCACCCTCCTTTTCCTACAGCCCCGATGCCCCACCCCCCTCTCCTCCCCTACACACACTAACACACTTACAGGCACACAACAGCGGATAACTTTGAGAATTTCAATGATTAAATAATACTGCTGGTTGTCCCTGTAAATAGTGTTTTTTTTTTCTTTCATAGCTTCTGATATGAATTTTGCTGAATCTTTTATTACATTTTCATCATTTCACAACAAAATACATGCAATACGATTCCAGTCAGTAATATCAGAAGGCAAGTCAAGCACAGTGCTTTTCTCTCAGTTATTTCTCTGACCTTTGCAGTAGAATATAAAAACAAAAGAACTCTATTTTTTTCACAAGGCGGACATTTACCGTCCTCCTGTTTTGTTTCATTCTATTTTGTTTTCATCCAAAACATCCACTTGTAGTTATTAAGCCTACTAGCCTTGAGACGAAGTGTTATAAAGTGATCTCTGTGCGATTTATTTGTAATTAAAAACAAGTACCTTTCTGGCTTGAAAATGCTCTTAAAACATTACCATTTATATTTGTCCCTGCTTTCTAACACTGAGTGCTTGTTTTGCATCTTACATTAAATGCGTCTGTTTTTTTTTTAATTCTGCAAGAAAAATTATATTATAAGATTTTATGTGCATTCACTGCCCAAGTAATTTACCAAGATTCCTGGAGAAGAAAAAAAAAGCATCACATACACATTCCTAACTACTCATAACATGGGAAATTGCAGGAGCTTCATCCAGTTTACATTTAACAGATGTTCGTAAACTAAGAGAATGTCTACTGATTTCTCCTTCGACCAGTTTGTTTGAGGCGTGCAGAGAACGTTTAGAAATCTTTCTTAAGAAAAGCATGTATACAATTTAGTCTAGTTCACCATCTTTTTCAAGACCCCGAGCACTGCCTGTGGAAGTCAGAATCAGTTCAACCTGTATATCAGACAGCTTCAGTAATGAATGTAAATCTGCTATATTTAGTGACTTTGACATCTGAATACACCCCCCTCATCCCCCCCTCACCCCCCCCCACCCATCCACCCACCCCCCTCACCACCGCCTTTTTGTTTTTTTCTTCCTTGCAAGCCTCGGACAAACCAGTGGTAATACTCAATTTGGTTGTAAGATCTATCCAACACATTTACACAACCACAACTTTGCCTTTTGAACTCCATCATTTCATTAAAACCATCGTTCTCAGGCAGATAAATGCCTGCATTCTCTACAAACCATAATGTTTGCTTTTTGTTTGTTTGTTTGTTTTTTTTCAAGGTGGCTGTGAAGCATGAATGTCTGAGACTGGATATCGTTCACCATTTAGGCTCACCAGAACAAGCGATTCTAATTAAACTGAAAGTGCTATACGACAGTAGAATGGAGCAAGCTCAAATTAACAAGACTGAGAAGTATGCTAGTTTAGGCAGCGGGCTGGGAGAATCTGGCTTCTGAGCGAAAGTCCTCAAAAAAGAAGTTGGAGCAAGGGGGTTTGTAGGCTCGTCAGTCTACGACCTCATCAAACAGCACAGGTTTTTGGTAGAGAGAGAACCAGGACTCTGAAGGCAATGGCAAAGGCAGCTGAAAAGTCTTCCAGCTGGATCTGGTGGAGGAGGAACACAAATGAATTTCATAAGGCTTGAATTTCCCCAACTTAAAACAGGAGTCTGATAGTGATAAGAGTCAGTCATCCACCGAAAATGGCATGCCTTAAGATGTTCAGCCACACAAAAGTTGCGGGTTCTAATCCTGACAGCGTCAGGAAAAAGAGAACAAACACTGCAGCAGAAGGACACCTGGGAGTCGTGACCAGGAAGTGGCAGGTCTTCAGGGCAGAAACGCTGTTTAAAAGCGTTTCTACTTGGGAAAGACCATCTGCTCTCCTGCTCTCCCTCGAGGTTCTTCCTACCGCAATGTACATCCGTGTACCTGGATAATACATAACAAATGTGTCTCAGATACGTAGACTTAACTGGTTCATGCAGTAAGCACTGTATGACACCAAACTTCAAATGGTTCATCTGAATTAAGAGAGAGAGAGAGAGAGAGAGAGAGAGAGAGAGAGAGAGAGAGAGAGAGAGAGAGAGAGAGAGACTAAATATCTTTTTGAGAAAAAAAACCCAGAATAACCACTAGTCGCTTTTGCATCTGGCCCTCTCAAAACCAAACAAACAAAATGCAAATAACAATATAAATAAAAGAAAAAAAAACAACTAAGAATTACAAAAGAAGAATGACAATTTGAACATTGACATGAAGATACAAAATACGTTTTTGAAATTCAACAATACCAGGATAAATGTAACATGCACGAGAGAGAGAGAGAGAGAGAGAGAGAGAGAGAGAGAGAGAGAGAGAGAGAGAGAGAGACAGAGAGAGAGAGAGAGAGAGAGAGAGAGAATATTCATATCATTATCAGTTTTTTTCCATTCCACAGATACTATATTGAAAACAAGAAGATTATTGACCTAGTTGATATTTTTGTGTTCTCCACGTCCTTGCCAGCTATCTTTGTCGTTACCATCGTCGTCACCACTATCATCACCGCCCTCAAACTCCAGACAGCAGTCAGATGGAGACAGCAGTCCTCTTCGCCTCCGAACCCAATCCTCGGAAAGCTTAACACATCAGATGGTGGCGGTGACCCGGATGTTGATCGGGACTTCCGTTTTATTCATAGTGTGCTTATCTCCCATGTTGATTGTGCAGATGGCCATGTTTTTGGCCCCGCAATTACAACGTGGCGGTCGTTATAACAACGTGGTAGATGTTCTGATCATTATCATTAATTTTTGCCGATGTGTCAACTCCTCGTTCAATTTCTTCATCTACTACCAAATGGGGACTCGTTTTCGCCAGACTTTAAAACAGATTCTGTCATGTGAAAGAGGTGGAAAGAACGACAAAGTGTAGCTTTCAAACGGAAAGGAACTCTGTTTAAGGCACGTAGAAACGTAAAACATCCACCTGGGCATGCTTTGCAGTAGGATCTGTCTTGTTCTTCCAGGTAATTGCAGGAATCGAGGGGCCATGTACGTGACAATCTAATGATGCGTAATATGACGATCTGTGGTGTAAAGTGCGAGTCAAATCACAGACAGTGAAAATAGACCAGACTATGCCTGCACACAATGGTCGAAATATCTGCTTCAGTTCTATATGCTATGTTCCTTTCATCTTTACCTGAAATACTCACGAACAAGGTGCATGCGAGACACGAAGCACACCAAAGAGCGAGATGTGTCACAGTTTGTTTTGTTTTATTGAGTGAAGCTGCTTCTTTCAGTTCTTTCTTAAGCTATATTACCTTATTTCGGTATACAAAAAAGCATCGAAATGTTTACTTTGAGTGACACTTCGAACAACTATCGTTTCTCTCTGTCTCTGTCTCTCTGTCTCTGTCTCACTCTATGTCTCTCTTTCTCTGTTTCTCTCTCTCTCACGTTTACACACACACACACACACACACACACACACACGCACGCACGCACGCACGCACGCACGCACGCACGCACGCACGCACGCACGCACGCACGCACGCACGCATGCACGCACGCACGCACGCACGCACGCACGCACACACATGCACACATGCACATACACAGACACACATGTTGGCACAGAGAGACAGGCAGATAGACAGATGGAGACAGACAGACAGACAGAGACAGAGAGATATTATCGAATCCATCACCACAAATTACATGTATGTATTAACATTATTTTCTAACACTGCCAACAAACTCTTCCTAACTCTGTGCTCCTTGTCTAAATAACATAACTATTAACGACATATCACGAAATATCTGTAAGAAAAAGTACAAGCGTATTGTGAAGATTTCCACCTATACAAAAGAGAGAGAGAGAGAGAGAGGAGAGAGAGAGAGAGAGAGAGAGAGAGAGAGAGAGAGGAGAGAGAGAGAGAGAGAAGGATTTGTTCCCAGAGGACATGGAGGGGGAGGGGTGTGTGTGGATGGATAGTCGGTATTCTTGTCCCATGGACGAAGATGTGCCGATCAACATAGCCGCTTGGTCTCTTGCAGTTTGTCTACACGCTTGGACAGAGAATCCAAAGGCATTTTTTTTTGTTTAAACTTTTGTTAGGATCTGAGCAAATTTCAACGGCAATTATTTTTCTCAATTATTTACGTAAATTTGGTCTTCAGGACCTTGGCAAAGTTTCTGTTCAAACTTTCCTGAGGAGAATATCTGGTCAGAAACGATTTCCATGTGACACTTTCTCCGATACGTAAAGATTTGGCACCTGGACAGTTGCCGAGCTCATACTCTCATCGATTGTTATTGTTTGATTGTTTGCACGGGACGATTGCAATTTTTTTTTAACTTTCGTTACAAAAGTAAGATCACTTAAATCATATTAAATTGTTGTACTGCCAGTCCAATGTGTCGTCCATTGGTCTCCTTGAATGCGAGGAACATTGTTGCGGTTTTGTTTCTAATTCAAACTATGTATTCCTGCAAAGATCGCCGTAACCTTGTATGCATTACAGCCACCCGTACAGACCGTACTTCATAAATGAAGAGCATCGTCTTTGATTGATCAATCGCTCATGCTGACATCACCTATTCATAGCTGAAAATCAGTTTGAACGAATGACATTCTGTATAACACTTCATTCAACCAAAAACTTGTGTTCTACCCCACCATGGGAGAAATGGACCGTTTAAAAGCGGACATCAAGGCTGCGTTTGTGGACTTTCTTGAAGGCTATCATTCTACAATGCCACCAACAAATATACACTGAGAAGCTCTTCCTAAAGATGGAGGGAAGGGGAGGAAGTGGGAGTGGGTGGTCCAGACTGAAAGAGGTAAGCACATGGTCAACCTCTCTCAGCATCATTTCAATAATTAGTTGTATTTTTTGAACCTTGTGATTACCCTATTGGTCTTAAGAAAGAAGTCCTCTCTATTTGAGTCCAATTCCATGTCTCTAGCTAGATTAAGAGAACTGCAGGTTGCGGATATATCTAATGTACAATAGTCAAAGAAGTTGGACACGTAAGAATATCTGACTTGGATACGCTAAAATATCTCGCAATAGGAACTAATTGATTCCACAGTCATTCAGGCTTTTAACCATGACGTGCAATGTTCTAGCCGGCTGGTCTGTGACTCTGTATCCCCCACAGTTACAACCATCAGGCAGTTGCATACTTTGCAGACATTTTGCAGGCATGCAGGAGAGCTGGCGAAAAAGAGGGTGGGTGGTAGGATGAATGGGGAGACGAGTGAGGGCGGTAGGGGTGTGGTGCATTATGTCATGCGGTGAAAGGGGTGTTGAAAGAGTTTTTCGCTGCTGAACTGATGCCGTTTAGGGATTTTTTTCTTTGTTTTTGTGCTTGGTGATCCTGTGGTTTCAGGCATGCTACTTTGTATATGTTATTGTAAGCAAGAATCTGTGTTTGAAATGTTAGTTATACTTTAGTTACTGATACGGGTATTTCATCAGTTTATTCTTTTGTGAGA
>JADBJO010005998.1:47212-67212 GCA_016801955.1 Conus betulinus | reverse complement strand
AGGATTTGACAAGACTGATGTTTGTATCTATGAAAATAGGAAATCTGCCATATTCTGCGAATGCTATTTTATTTCTGACGGTCCTTCCAACCCCTAATATCATTTTACAAACATTAATCTGTACTTGTTCCAATAGTATCATATTATTTGATTCCCCATATCTCTGATCCGTATAACAAAACAGGCTTGATTTTCGTATTAAAGATATGAAGGATGGTACTGGCGGAAAGGTTTTCAGTTTTAGATGTAATCTTTTAATCCCTATAAGTGCTCCAAGGGCTTTACCACTTGAATTCTCAACATATCTGGTCCAATTTAAGGTTGAAGAGAACATTATACCAAGATAATTATGTGAAGACATGGTCCCTATTCCTGACCGTTAAAATACCATCTTTCAGACGTTTTGATAAAACCACCGGTTTTGAAGACGACCGTCTTTGTTTTATCCATATTTACTGAGAGACCCATTTTTTTTTTTTTTTTTTGCAATAGTTTTCCAAACAGTTTATTTTCTTTTGAAGATCAGTAACAGAACTTCACACTAAAATAATACCATCAGCGTACATCAATGAAAAAAATATCAAGTGAATCGGCGAAAACATTTAGCTTCTATGCACCACAGTTTATTATAGCTTTTTTTGAAGTTCGCACAGAAACATAGAAAATAGAAGATGACTTAAAATACACCTTCGTTTGACACCCGTGACATAATTAAAACATTCTGTTATCTTACTCCCTACACACACTGCTGCCTTAACTCCTTAACTGCCTTTGCATTCCCTTTAAAGTATTAAACATTTTTCCATGCACACCTTTTGATAACAATTAATAATTTTTTTTTTCTCTGTGAATAGAATCAAATGTTTTTTGTTTTTGTTTGTTTTTTTTTAAGTCCACATACATTGCATAAAAACGGCCCCCTTGTTTTGTCAAGAACTTTTGTATTACTGACTGAAGTGTAGATATATTGTCTGTTGTGGAATATTCTTTACAAAGTTTGGAATATCCACCTGTCCTTCGAATTGATTCAAAGTCGTGTTTTCATCCTGCTTTGACTGTTTACATTCTTCATCCCACCAAGTTGGTTGCGTGCTTGGTTCCTTTTCTCTGAGTTTTGATCTCATTGATCTGCAGCCTTTTGTAGAAATGAAACAATCCAGTTTGATCCAGCGTTCACCCCTGCATCTGGTGCAGACATGAAATGTATCCATTCTGTTTCCTTCTCCGTGACAGTTTGAGTATACTGACTGTGGAATTGTTCATTATAAATAAACCGTACCCTGTCTTCAAGTAAAACATTCTCTACCTCGATCACATTGTTATTTTCAAATAAAAAGTCAAATGTGGAAACCAAAGCGAAATGATCTGACTCACTTTTATTTGCGACAAACATATCATTGATGTAATGAAATAAAAAAAAAGCTGAATAAAGAAACGATACGCCATGAATACATTTGTAATTACAAAGTGATTTATAAAGAGAGCTAATGATAGAGCAAAGACGTGGCAAACGGTGAATGCAGAATGTAATTTATAAAAACAGTTATGAATGATAAAACAAAAAGTGGCAATAATAGAATAAGATTCATGAAGACGGTTGATAATAAAGCAAAAAGTGGCAATAATAGAATAAGATTTATGAAGACGGTTGATAATAAAGCAAAGAAATGGTATACCGTGAATACGGAATATAATGCATAAAGACAGTTAGCCATAATGTAAAGAAGCGGCACACCGTGAATACAGAATATATAGTGTATAAAGACAGTTATTTATAATGTAAAGACGTGGCACGTCATGAATACAGAATATAACGTATAAAGACAGTTAATTATAACGTAAAGAAGTGGCACGCAATGAATGCTGAATGTAATTTACAGAGACTGTTAATGATAAATTAAAGACAGTGGTACACAATGAAATACTTAGTATAGGTAAGACAGGCTGTCAAACAAAATAGGGTGAAGAAGATGGAGGCATTATGAAATACAGAAATGGTTTAGAAAGACATTCAAGGATGAAATAATGAAAACGGCATACCATGAAAGCAGAATCATTGTAAATGAAGACTCAAGAATAAGATAAAGAAGACATCATGGGACATCCTGGAATACAAATTGTGGTTTATGAAGATAATCAGGAATAGAGTGAAGACGTTGAAGGTTTGAAAAAATTAAAAAAAAAGACATGGCCTACAACATAGGAAGATTTCCTATCTCTTTTGGTGCCATCGGCGTTTGTTTCTGTGGCGTTTCGTTTGTTTGTTTGTTTGTTTGTTTTTTGTCAGTTTTCATATTTTCCGTAAGCTGCTTTCACCTTGATTTAGTTTCTTTCTTTTCTTTCTTTCTTTCTTTCTTTCTTTCTTGCTCAATATATGAAGCTTCGGTGATACTCTTCATTTTGTTTTACACTGTTTTGGCAAAGTTTCCTGTATGATGAACATGTGATAGCGATTGCTTTGTTTCTGAAATTGTACATGGGTAGTGCTGTTGATTAACAGTTTACTTAGTTCCTTAGATGTCGATCATAAGCAGTATTACCTCTGTGTGTGTGTGTGTGTGTGTGCGTGTGTGTGTGTGTGTGTGTGTGTGTGTGTGTGTGTGTGTGTGTGTGTGTGTGTGTGTGTGTGTGTGTGCGTGCGTGCGTGCATGCGTGCGTGTGTGTGCGTGTGTGTGTGTGTGTGTGTGTGTATGTGTGTGTGTGTGTGTTGTGTGTGTGTGTGTGTGTGTGTGTGTGTGTGTGTGTGTGAATAGGGTGCGTGTGATAGTGTGTGTGTGTGTGTGTGTGTGTGTGTGTGTGTGTGTCTGTCTGTCTGTCTGTCTCTGTCTGTCTCTCTGTCTGTCTGTCTGTCTGTGTAATTCGGCAAATCTGCAATGTATGATTATGTTCACTTCAATCTCCTTCATGAGTTTAAGCAGTTTACGTAGTAAACACTTTGTGTCGATAATCTGCATATTAACGTTCTTCCTGACTAAAGAATCAACAAAACTCACTGACTAATGTACCTTATAATCGTATATCGGTATAATGCTGTGTACATCTATGCCGATGAGCAGTCTAGAAATATCTTTAAGGCATGCTTTATGTAATTGTAACAGTTGTGTTGCTTTTGTGTATGACATTAGTGTATGTGGCATTGATGGAACCGTTTCTAAAAAAAAAAAAAAAAAAAAAAAAAAAGCATTGTAACTATACTAGGATGTTGTATATACTGGGGAGATGGCTTAGAGCCATCTTGTCTGTACCCTGTACCTCATAACCTTTTCATTCGAAATCTTCAACAATAGAGACAGAAAACATGCCCTGGATTGCATATTCATGTTGTCACATTTGCCATAATATTACAAGACAAAGTTTATAGGTGAACGTGATTACTAACATAATCTTCAGTACGTACATGAAAGGAATCCATCAAAAGTTGTACAAACACAGCTATGGGTTGTTGTTAAATCTACCGCAATCACTGCAGTAAGTTGCCATACACAAGCAAAATAGAGCAGTTTTGCACCTACAGTACTGAGAAACATTTCACATACGTCGGCAGTTTGTGGCTTCTGACCATTTACAATACAGAGAAACATGTCATGTTAGCTGGCAGTTTGTGGCTTCTGGCCAATCAAGCCCACATGCTGCAACAGAGATTGGAGGGAGGGCTAGGGGGAGGAGAGGCGGGGGTTACAACACATCTGGGTTTTATCTCATCAAACAACTCTCGAGTTCTGATGAAGGATGACAGAAGGCTGTAGGGAATAGCAGCAGTGACTGTAAGGTGTTCCAGCTAGGTCGAGGGGAAAAAAGACAAGAATGAACTTTCATTATGAAAGTTCAGTATTACAGTTTAGAACAGATTCCGATGGCCAGTTTGGGTAAAACCTCTCTCTCTGTCTCTCTCTGTCTCCGTCTCTGTCTGTCTCTCTGTGTCTGTCTCTGTCTGTCTTCTCTCTCTCTCTCTCTCTCTCTCTCTCTCTCTCTCTCTCTCTCTCTCTCTCTCTCTCTCTCTCTGTCATTCTCTCTCACTTTGGCTTAAGGCGTTCATTCATACTCGATCTGCAGGAGTATACTACAATAGCGCCAAGGAGAACGAAAAAAAGTAATGTCAGCAGGGCATCCATAAATCCTGACTCGGATGTAACCTGGCCTCCCTTAAAGTGTAAGGAGTTCCCGGCCGAAAACCTTGTCTGAAAGGGTGGTGGTGGTGGTGGTGATGGATCTTCTCTGAGTACCTTCTGTTGTCCAGCTCTCCCTTGAGCCTCGCCCCACCCCTCAGATATTGTTACTGCACAGCGCAAAATCCAAGGTGAGAGGCGAACACATGTATTTACTTAATTATTTTAATGTCACCACATCTTAAATCTTCTTGTATGGATTCATTTACTTTATTGCAAGGAACAAACAACTATTTCAGATTTAGCGTATTTTCTTTTTTATTTGTTTACTTTGTTAATTCGTTCTTTGTACCGTGCTTTTCGGGATGCAGCATGCTTTTTCAATATCGACTGCACCCTCACGTTATGGAAGTTCTATGCTAGTAAATTCCTCTTCTCTATTACTCTCTCTGACACTGTCTCGTTACATTTATTTTCTTGTGTTTTTTTCTTTACTGTTGTCTGCTCCTGTACTGTATTTGTGGACCATTCTGTCGTCTTTGTTCTAGAAACTGTCGTGTTTCATCGCAATTTATGACCTGTCAACTTTTGTTGTTGTTGTGGTTGTTGTTGTTGTTGTGGTGCAGTCTGATGACTAGGTAGGGAAGTTTGCACATTCTGTTGCCAGTGGGCACTGGCTGTCCTTTTTCAGCAGCAGGTTCTGTGCGCCCACGTGGCTTTTTATGTGTTTTCTGTGGCATTCAAAGCTTCTCTTTTATTCACATGTTTTCAAACTCCATGTTCAATGTATTAAGAGGAATGTCTGGCGCTTGCAGCTCGCCCAAGTCTGATTGACTTGAAAGACGCGATGGTGTAGTTAGCATGTCGTAAAGTGTTAACATGTCGTGAAGTGTAGTTAATATGTCGTAAAGTGTGGCATATCGTAGAGTGTAGTTAACCTCTCGTAAAGTGTAGTTAACATGTCGTAAAGTGTTAACATGTCGTAAAGTCTTTTTGATATTCCGTTTTTCAGGGTGACTTTTTTTTTTTTTAATGATCTGGTCTTTTCTGGATATGACCTTTAATTCCTGTGTGAGTTTCACAGCCAAGAAAAGAACCTTGTGTGGTAGGCTGGGATATATAATGATAGGAAACAAAAGCAACCCCCCTCCCCCCTCCCAACTTCACACCACACACACACACACACACCACCCCACCACACACACACACACACACACACACACACACCACACACACACACACGCGCGCGCGCGCGGGCGTTTTTTTCATGTCTCTGTATGTCCTCTCATGTGTTTGATTACTTATTCTTTTATCCCTTGTCACAGCCAGTTATGTCAGTGGACTCATAATCAACTGAACGATTATTAGTTACTCCACCCCTCCTCCTCCACCTTCCCTCCCCACCGACCTCTTCTGCTCTGTAAAGGGGCACAGTTCTAAGGGACAGAACTCTCGCTGCTCAATTTGCCAACAAGTCTAAGGGGGTGCACACAAGACACTGCTGTCCCTTGTGTCGTTTCTTCTTCGTCATTGATGTCTGCCTTAATAGTAGAAGACCTCGAGGACAAAGTTCGTTTCTTCTGTGTTGTTACTTGTCTGCCGATGCTGTGTGCCATAGAACTTGACCATAACTGTGTGTGTTTTTGAGAGAGAGAGAGAGAGAGAGAGAGGAGAGAGAGAGAGAGAGAGAGAGAGAGAGAGAGAGAGAGAGAGAGACAGTGAGACGAAAGGGCAGGGTGAAAGTGAATTGGGGGGGGGGGGGGGGGGGGGGGGTAGGAACTCAGCGATTAGAATTTAAATGGTTTGTTAACAGGAAGGTAATTCTCCATCACTAAGTCGATATGGAATACATTGCAATGGTACGATATACACGAAGCTTGTAAGTATAAAGACTCCAGCAGCAACTTCTTTGTGAGATCGTAACAGACTGCCATGGAAATGCCCCATGTAAATATAGCTCATGCTGGCAAATTCCTTGCGATGCTTTCACTTACACAAGCCTAAATCAGAAGGTTTACCCAGAGAAACTTTCCAGCATACCTGACCTTTGTCAATAGATATCGTTCTCTAAACTCACAATAGCTTAGCAGCACACAACAAAATACAACTTATCTTTAGTTTTGATTTTGCACCGAGGACAAACCAAGCCCATCTCTTTGTATTTATCGTAGCAAGAGCGTTTCTGTACTTTTTTTTTCCGAAAATGAAGGAGAGAGAGACAGACAGAGACAGAGACAGAAAGAAGAGAGAGAGAGAGAAACAGAAATTCAGAGAGAGGGAGAGAGAGAGAGAGAGAGAGAGAGGGGGGGGGAATCGGTATGTCAAACTGACCAATGTGACACTGAGCTTGAATACATCTCATTTTCCATACATTTCAAAACAACGCCTACCCTTCGACTGTACATATTTATCTTTTCACAGTTTATGGGGTCAAACGAACAGGTACAGAGAAACAAATATGCGATTACAGGTACACCGTCTGACGCCTATGTTTCGGCATTTTCCTTCTCAGGTTGAACTGTTCAGCCAGCTGACGGAGCAAAAATATTTAGGGCGTGCCCACCAGCAGCATCCGTCCCAAGAAATCTGCGGGGTCACTCTCTTTGAATACGAACTATATAGCAGATTACCTCCCTTGCAAAAACATCCAAATGTAATTCATTGCTGTGCTATCACGCCATATTTAGGCTTGCTGGACAAGCAGTGGATAAAGCGAGCGATACAATACGTCAAGGACACGGACAATGTCATAACTCTCGAGCGGCATGAATCTCAGCTCCCTGAGTGCAACCATCTTGTCCAGTCAGAGTGCAGACTTCCCCCGCGTTTGCCCATGACGTCATATGTGCCTGTAGCCGGGTGGATGTCACCCTCTGACAGTGCTGCTGCAGCTGACCACCATTGTCTGGTGCTGGAACAGAAACTGGACCCAGAGAATGCCCCCCAGGACATCATCTCCCAACAGGCACGTTCTCGTCGGTACACTTGGAATACTGGGTTTGTTTTGTTGTGTTTTGGTGCGAGAGTTCTTTTCATAGTTTGATCTTTGACTTTTTAGGGGAGAGATGATGGTGAGGGGTGGATACATTTTTTTCATGATTATTTTTATTCTGCATATGTGGTGTGTGTGTGTGTGTGTGCGTGCGTGCGCGCGCGCGTGTGTGTGTGTGTGTGTGTGTGTGTGCGCGCGCGCGTGTGTGCGTGTGTGTGTGTGTGTGTGTGTATCCTTCTGGAATCCTGCACAATCACACAGCTCCATTAAAGCCTACAGAAATCATCCAGACTTGCGTGTGTGTACGCAGAGAACATGATGTTGAACAGAGTGGGTGCCAAACACGGCCTTGCTTTTTGCCATTTGTGACAGGGAATGGGCTACATGTCTCTCTGTTCTCCTGGATTTGGGCCTGCATGCCATCATGGAATTCCTGCAACACAGAGATGGATTTCAGTGGACATCTGCATTTGACCATGATCTTTCACAGGTCCTCTCTATTGACAGTATCGAAGTTCTTGGCCAGGTCGACGTAGAGGCGAACAGGTCGGTATTTTGTTCTTGACATTTTTCTTGGAGCTTTCTTTGCCTTTTCTGAAGCCGCACTAGCTCTCTGGGGAAAACTCTTGCTCAATGTGTGTTATAAAGCGGTTCAGCAGAATCCTGGCAAGTATATCTTGCCTAGTTTAGAAAAGAGGGATATGACTCCGCGGTTGTCACAAGACTGAATGTTCCACTTGGACTTGTGCGAATGGACAATGGATGAATCTTTGAACTCCTGGGGATCATCTCCAGTTGCCACGTGAAAAGAAACAAATGATGAAGCTTTTCAGTCAGCGCTGATTTGATCATTTTATGGAGTCACTCGAGGACATTTTTTCATACAGAAGATATGGTATTCCACTTGGCCCCAGCGAAGATTTGGCTCTGGCTTTCTTAACCTTTTTTTTTAACTCATCTTCTGGCACTGCAGGCTGCACCAAGCCCTGGACTTCAAGAGGTGCTTCGCTGAGAGGGTCAGAATAAAATTTCCTGAGATGCTGCTCAAGGATCTCTTTGCCCACTGTGAGTGTCCCAGATTTTGGCTGCTCGGATAGTTTCCTGGCAAACTGGACGGGGACTTTGATGAAGCAATTTTGGGTTTTCTTCTTTTTGCTTCTTGTCCTTCTTGCTGATTCTGTTTTGCAGAGGGCACTGTGTTGTGCTTTCAGGTCTTCCCAGTGCTTCTCCGACATTTCTCCTTAGCTTCTGAGGCAGCCTTAATCAGCTTTTTGTGATTCTTGTTTTTTCTTTCGGATGTTATCCATTTCTCACTGGCGTCTGGATTTTTGAGGAGGTGTCTTTAGATTTGGTTGTTTTTCAGTCCATAGGTCCGTCAGTACAGGTTCCATATCTTCAAATGTATTTAGTTTTTTGCTCCAGTGTGCTCTTTCCTATCTGCGCATCCAGTCTTTGCACTATTTTTTCATCTTATTTCTCCCATTCCTCTTCCGCACTTGCAGGTGGCAAGGTGAGCTTGTGGCGTCTAGCATCGAGAGCCTGTACAAAGTCCAGGTCAAAATAATCAGCATGGATGTCCTTGGCACTTTGGTTTGTATCCTGGCCTTGGTTTTTCGACGTCTTATCTGCTGGCGCAGTGTTCTGCTGTTCATTCATCAGAGTCTTCATACAGGCCTTTTTCATTCTGTAGATCTTCATGCCATGCTCAGTAGAGAATTTTACTCCACAGAAACAAGGGAATTGTACTTGTTCAGTACTCATAGTCTGTTGTACATTTCTGGTCGTGATCACGTTAGCGCCTTAGGATTCGTCATTCGCTCCCCCTTTCGGTAAACCCTGGGAGCATCTTCGTGTTTCGTGAAGATTCGAACTCGGGAGGGGTCCTAACCACCTTGCCTGCTGACTATCACGTGACAGTTAATTACCTGGCCACTTAAGCCTCCTCAACACAGTTCGACCATATGTGCTAGGTGAGATCGCTGCTGCTAATCGGCCGATTACCTATTTCTCCACTACGCGCGGCAGTCTTGTCGTCTAAAGCGCTCAAGGTCCTTTTGTGAAAGGTTTCGTTCCCTTGACACAGTGATGCATTTTAGTATGGTCATGCTACGGGAAAATGTGCACGATGTATGCAAGCCAGGAGAACAGTGGGATTATGATAGCATGTTTTGCTGCATTTCAAACAATTTTCTCGACTTGAGACCAAAGGTAATCCATGTTGTTATCTTCTCTTTCAGACGCAGCTGTGGATATCCATCCTCTTCACTCCAGGCCTGGTCACTCTTCTCTTCCTGGTGGGAGCCCCCTGCAACCTCCTCAGTGCCGCTGTGTTCTACAGACAGGGGCTGAGGGAGAGGATCAACTTGTGCATCTTCAGTTTGGCCCTTGTGGACTTGGTGTATATCACATCTTATTTCTTGCTTTCAGCGGAGCGATTCTACCGTCTATTTTTCGGCTCATCCAATGTTTTCATCAAGTACTTAGTGGGTAGGACTGGGCAAACTGCAGCAATGGCAGCATTTTTTTTTTTTTTTTTTCCTTTTCACACTGAATTCTCCTTAAGTTTTTAACAACCTCTCTCTCTCTCTCTCTCTCTCTCTCTCTCTCTCTCTGTCTCTCTGTCTGTCTGTCTCTCTCTCTCTCTCTCTCTCTCTCTCTCTCTCTCTCTCTCTCTCTCTCTCTCTCTCTGTCTCTTTCTCTCTCGTGAATGGGGGTGGGGATTAGGGGTTGCATGCCGAAAGGAGAAGGTATGGGATACAGGGGAGAATGTGTGTGTGTGTGTGTGTGTGTGTGTGTGTGTGTGTGTGTGTGTGTGTGTGTGTGCATCGGGGGGTGTTAGTTTCTCTGTTTCAACCAGGTCCATATGACAGTCACTCATCAACATTTAATCTAAGATGTGGACTTACCTTCGTTCACTCCTGAAAGAGTATAGGCCTGTGTGATAATGTTCCAGTGTATTTTGTCACGTGAATGGCTACGTAACCTGGGTATGTCCCATGGTCGCGTGATCTGAATCGAGTTCACTCAGTCAGCAACAGCATCGCTGAGGAAGATGGCTGTCGAAAGCTACGAGTGAGTAGTGCATTTCCTTTTGTTGGGAGACATAGATCTAATTCCAGGTGTGAATGGCTACGTTTGTCACCATGAGAGAGGTTGACAAGGGAGATGAGATTCGAACGACATGATGTATCATTTGAACAAAGGTACACAAGAGCAGGTGCAAACTCTGGGATCACCAATCTTATTTTTTTACGTTCCAACATAAATCCCTAGTCTTTGAAGAGAAGAAATGTGACTTAAATGCTAGATGAAAGTCAGGGAAGTGTATTGTAATTGTTAAACCTTTCCTTAGCAATATATGGGCACCATTATAATCATCTTGAAGATGGAACCATTCATATCGCCTGCTCTCAGGCCTTTCGTTGGCTGGATCAGACTCCTCATGGACGCATTGTGTCTGTGGTCCCTTGGCATCAAATGGAGATATACCACAGCGTATGATTCTGTGGTGTTCTCACCCAAGGGTTCAACAACAGAAACTGGCAGCATCCCAAAGCAGCCAGCGAAAGGCAGAAAAGCAAAACGAAACGAAAATGAGATAAGAGAATAAGTTTCTGAAAATTAGCATCATTATATAATAAACAAGTCGGGTAACTCTTGCTCCAATGATAAAATTGATTACACGTCCATACCTCCAAACGAATGCTGCCTACATCACCGAATCGCCTAGCAGAAATCACAGCACAGAGCACACAGAACAAACAAGGGAACGTCAAAAAATGAATGTTGCAAGCTTGCCAATATACCGCACTGGACACATCTACACAGCAACAACAACTAGAGATATGCATAGCCTTTTTCGATCTTGAAGACAGTCAGCCAAGCACACGGATGTCATATCTGCCAGGTGATGTGGTGTCGGAAGCAGCATTCACAGATGTAGATGTGTCCAGTATGGGTATACAGGCAGGCTTGGAACATCCTTTCTTTGGCACGTTTCCTTGTGTGTGTTCTGTGTGCTCTGTGCTGTCATATCTGCTACGCGATTTGAGAGTCGTAAACAGCATTCTTTTGGAGTAATGGGCATGTATGTATTTCATCATAGGAGCCAGTGATCCTACTTGATAGTTATTTACTGTTTACTGTCCCCTGCGTTATTTAAGATTGCCTTTCATTTCAATCAAATCGAGGTTACCTGTATTTGTTACCATCTGACTGTAATTATTCAAGATTGAAAGGGCTAAATATTGTTTAAATAATCAAATTCCTTTGCATAATGCGATGTTCTAATGTTTTTTTTTTTTTTCCTTTTTCAGGCGTATCAGAAATCAACAAGGTCAGCATGTTTCTGAGCACGGTGATAGCGGCTGAACGTTGTTTCTTCTGCGTGGTCAGTCCACTGCGTGCACAGCGCATGCTCAGCACGCGCACACTGGCTTTTGTCATCATCTCTGTGTCCATCATCCTTTGGACTGGTGTGGTGGTCATTGTTGGTCCCAAGCACACTGAGGGATGTGTGTTTGATCCGCAGACCAACAAGACGTCATTCATTATTTACGTTACTGAGTATGATGACGTCTTTGCATTTTCATCATCATCATCATCATCATCATCATCATTATCAGTAGTAGTAGTAGTGTTGGTGGTAGTAGTAGTAGTAGTAGTAGTAGGTGGTGGTGGTAGTAATAATAGTCTTTGCTTGAGTTCCTTATCTTTTGTTTCTACCCTAAGTGTGCTTTTCTATTTCATCTGATCCCGTTACATTGTTTTATTTGATATCTATTTTATTCGTCAGGCCTCACCCCTCCTAACAAATTTCCTCTTATTTTCCTTTCCCACTTCAAAGCCTTGACCATCATTTTCTGGACAGCCTTCTCCCCATCTTTCGACCCCGGGAACTACACCCTCCTCCCCCTTATTTCCCTACCCTCACGGCCCATGCCTTTCTCCCACGTCCACCCCCATTTCCTCCTCCCTCCTCCCTCCCTTACAACCCACAATCCCACTACTAACACACTAGCATACAATCACACAACACAGCGGCGGATACTGGGACACATGGAACCTGGCTGTTGTGACCAGGAAGTGCAGGCCTTCAGGGCAGACACGCTTGTTAAAAAAGCGCTTCTTGTGCTCGGGAGACCATCTGTCAGTTTCCCATGCTCTCCATAGAGTTTCTTCCTACCTCTCTTCATAGACATTCCCCCTTCCTTCCTGTACTACCGCAATGTACAATCTTCCGTGCCCCGGTTAGTACTCTACAAACAAATCGTGCTCCATAGTAAGCATTTGTCATACACGAATAAACTGGTCAAACTCGGAAATGAAGTAACACGGGATATGACAACCGCGAGTTTTAAATGGTTTCGGGAGAGGGCTCCTCTTCGGCGAGTTCGGAATTACGAAGAGAGAGGAGAGAGAGAGAGGGAGAGAGAGAGATGAGAACGAACGAAACGAACGAATTTTATTTTAAGAGGGGTAGTGGACTAAGCATGAATGCTTTTTTACCTCATCCAGCCCTCTGCTGGGCAAGAAAACAAATTGATATATAGTAAAAAGCAAATAAAAACAACACACATGAACAAATGGAACAATTTCTTGCAACTCACTGACAACCTTGCCCAGAACCTTTTGACAACAAGAAGAAAAAAGATTAAAAGAAAACCAATAACACCACACACCCACCCACCACTATCCCACAAGAACAAACAACAAAAACTTTTTTCTCCCACAATAATCAGGGCAAGAGAGGGGGGTGAATGAGAGAGAGATAGAGAGAAGAGAGAGAGAGAAAGAGAGAGAGAAGAGAAAGAGAGAAGACCAACCGCACCGACCGACCCCCGATTGCACCGACTGGCAATAGATAGTCAGAGATTAAAGGAAGTGAAAGGACAATGAAGCAGTTTCTATCCGTAACGCCAGAACATGGAGAAACAGAACACCACAAAAAGCTTTGAAAAAAAAACATGAATGGTATGGGAGATCAGTGCAATTTGCATAGATTTGAGTCCAAACGTTTCGAACAAATCCACATATTTTGTTGACCATTAAATCTGAATTGAGATTTTTCAATACATTTTAGGGTATAGTCCGCAGGTCAATCTGAGACATTCATAAGATATTTTTGAAAATTAGACTTGAATTTTTTTAAGTTTGAGTGATGATTTTTAGTTCTTGAGGAATATGGTTCCATAGCCAACCTCCAGAATACGCCAAACTAGATTTGTATAGATTAGAGAGAGAGAGAGAGAGAGAGAGAGAGAGAGAGAGGAGAGAGAGGAGAGAGAGAGAGGAGAGCGCGTCTTTGTTGAGAGCAAAAAGCGGAATAGTGAAGTAGCCACTAGTGGCTTTTTTGCATCCGGGAATCCCCTGCAAAAGATCCCCAACAAAACAACACAAAAACAAAACACACAAATAACAATATAAAAAAAAAAGAAAATACCTATGCAATACAACAGAAAAATGACAATTTGAACATGGACATGACGATACAAAACGTTTTTTAAAATTCAACATACGAGGAGACAATCATCAAAAAACACAAACGATTACAGAAGCGAAAATTAGTGTGATAAATAAACGTAACCATACACGAGAGAGAGAGAGAGAGAGAGAGAGAGAGAGAGAGGAGGAGAGAGAGAGGAGAGAGAGAGAGAAGGGTATCCATGTCATTATTATCAGTTTTTCCATACCACAGATACTACCTTGAAAACAAGAAAGATTATTGACCTAGTTTGACATTTTTTTGTGTTCTCCACGTCCCTTGCCAGCTATCTTTGTCGTTACCATCGTCGTCACCACCACTATCATCACCGCCCTCAAACTCCAGTCAGCAGGGTCAGATGGAGACAGCAGTCCTCTTCTGCCTCTGGAACCCATCCTCAGAAAGCCCTGACCATCAGATGGTGGCGGTGACCCGGATGTTGATTGGGACTTCCGTTTTATTCATAGTGTGCTTATCTCCCATGTTGATTGTGCAGATGGCCATGTTTTTTGCCCCCACAATACAACGTGGCGGTCCTTATAACAACGTGGTAGATGTTCTGATCATTATCATGAATGTTTGCCGATGTGTCAACTCCTCGTTCAATTTCTTCATCTACTACAAATGGGGACTCGTTTTCGCCAGACTTTAAAACAGATTCTGTCATGTGAAAGAGGTGGAAAGAACGACAAAGTGTAGCTTCCAAACGGAGAGGAACTCTGTTTAAGGCACGTAGAAACGTAAAACATCCACCCGGGCATGCTTTGCAGTAGGATCTGTCTTGTTCTTCCAGGTAATTGCAGGAATCAGGGGCCATGCACGTGACAATCTAATGATGCGTAATATGACGATCTGTGGTGTACAGTACGAGTTCCACTCACAGGCAGTGAAAATAGACTGCACTATGCCTGCACACAGCGGTCGAAATATCTGCTTCAGTTCTATATGTTATGTTCCTTTCACCTTTACCTGAAACAGTCACGAACAAGGTGACCCATCGTAGCCCTGGTAGGCGGTACCTGAAGCACACCAAGGAGCAAGATGTGTCACAGTGAAGCTGCTTCCCCTCAGTTCTTTCTTAAGTTACGTCACCTGTATTTCGGTATAACAAAAACGCGCATCGAATATTTACGTTTGAGTGACACTTTGAACAATTATCGTCTCTCTTTGTCTCTGTCACTCTCTATCTCTGTCTCTCTCTCTCTTCTGTTTTCTCTTCTGCTCTTCTCTCTCTCTCTCTTCTCTCTCCTCTCTCTCTCTCTCTCCTCTGTTTCTCTCTGTCTCCACATTACACTCTCACACCTCTGTTCTTCACACTCTCACATTTACACACACACACACACACACGCACACACGCACGCACGCACGCACGCACGCACGCACGCACGCACGCACGCACGCAACGCACACACACACACCACACCACACACACGACACACACACACACTCATGCATGCCTGTACACACATACACACACATGTTGGCACAGAGAGACAGATAGACAGACAGACAGAGACAGGTAGACAGACCAGACAGACAGAGACAGAGGACAGACAGACAGAGACAGAGACTGAGAGATATAATCGCATCCATCACCACGAATTTCATGTATGTATTAAGACTCTATTTTCTAATACTGCGGACAAAATTTTCCAACCCTGTGCATCCCTGTCCAGATAGCATAATCATTAACGACAATATCACAAAAACATCTGTTGACGGCTTGCTATGATAGAAGACCCTTGACAGGCGCACGCAGCACACAACATCAACCAGACCTGTGAAATAACTGTGGGCAGTCGGTCAAGAATTTACACAGGACCCCAAGTACATAAAGCCATGGTCAAGTTCTATGGCACACAGCATCGGCTGTCCAGATCTAGTGCCCCCGCGGTTCAAGTCCCCCTGTGCGCGAGAGTGTGTTGAAAGTACAGGTTCATTTACCAGCCCTTCAGGGGCCAGCCAACCCTCTCTCTCTCTCTCTCTCCTCTCTCTCTCTCTCTCCCCAATCCTCCAGCCCTCCTCAACCCCTCCCCCACCAAAAGAAAAGAATGCAAAAACAGAAAACAGAAAACTAGGAGAGAGAGAGAAGAGAGAAGGGGACTTACTTGTGGGGGGAGGGGGGGGGAAGTGGGGGGACAGACAAGTAACAGTACAACGCAGAAGAACGAACTTTGTCCTCGAGGGTCTTCTACCATTAAAGACATAAGACATCAATGACGCAGAGAAAAGACACAAGGGACAGCAGTAACTTGCGTGCGCCACCTTAGAACATGTAGTAGGCAAATTGAGCAGCAAGAGTTCTGTCCCTTAGAGCTGTACCCCCCCATTGCAGAGCAGAAGAGGGCGGTGGGAGGGAAGGTGGAGGAGGAGGGGTGGAGTGACTAATGATCGTTCAGTTGATTATGAGTCCACTGACATATAACTGGGCTGTTGACGAGGGATAAATAAGAATAAGTCATCAAACACATGGGATGGACATACAGAGACATGAAAAAAACGCGCGCGCGCGAGTGTTGTGTGTGTGTGGTGTGTGTGGTGTGTGTGTGTGTGTGTGTGTGTGTGTGTGTGGTGTGTGTGTGTGTGCGTGCGCCCCGCGTGAGGGTGTGCGTGGCGCGTGTGTGTGTGTGTGTGTTTGTGTGTGTTGTGGTGTGTGTGTGTGTGTGTGTGTGAAGGTGGGAGGGGGGTTGCTTTTGTTTCCTATCCTTATAATATCCCAGCCTACCCACCAACAAAGTCCTTTTCACGGCTGTGAAACTCACACGGGAATTAAAGGTCCATACCCAGAAAAAGGCCAGATCTTTAAAAATAATAAATAAATAAATAAAATGTTCACACTGAAAACGGAATATCAGAAACACTTTACGACATGTTAACACTTTTACGACATGTTAACTACACTTTACGACATGCTAACACTTTACGACATGTTAACTACACTTTACGACATGTTAACAACACCTTATGACATGTTAACAAAACTTTACATGTTAACTACCTATACACTTACGACATGTTTAAATACACTTTACAACATGTAAATACACTTTACGACATGCTATAACAACACTTTACGACATGCTAACTACACCATCGCGTCTTTCAAGTCATCAGAATTGGCCGAGCTGCCAAGCAAATACATTGAACACGGAGTCTGAAAACATGTGAATAAAAGAGAAGCGTTGAAATGCCACAAAAAACACATAAAAGCCACGTGAACCTGCAGCCAAAACCGACAGCCCAGTGGCCATTGGCAACAGAGTGTGCAAAACTTCACTATCTAGTCGTCAGACGCAACAGCAACTACAACAACAACAACGACAAGAACGACGACACACAACAACAACAAAAAAAGCTGACAGTTGTCATAAATTGCGATGAGGAAAAAATACGACAGTTTCTTATAAACAAAGAGAGAGAATTTTTCACACAATACAGAACAGCAGTAGACAACAGTAAAGAAAAACATTAAAAAATGTAACGAGACAGTGTTAGAGAGAGTCATAGAGACAGAGAAATTTACTAGCATAGAACTTCCACTAAAGTGAGGGTTCAGTCTATACTGAAAAAGCGCCCGGGATCCCGAAAAGCACGGTACAAAGAACGAATGAACAGAGCTACACAAATAAAAGAAACCACACTAATCTAAAAATATACTTTTTCGCTCATTCCTTGCAGTAAAGTAATGAATCCATACAAGAATATTTAAGATGTGGTGACATTACACATAATTAAGTAAATACCTGTGTGTTCGGCCTCTCATCTTGGCTTTTTTGCGCTGTGCAGTGACAATATTCTGAGGGGTGGGCAAGGCTCGGTGAGTATTAACTGGAAAACAGAAGATACCTGGTTTCAACATACATTTTGCGCTGTACTCAGAGAAGATACATGCCCATGGACGGATGGGCCCATCACCACCATGGACCACCGCACCACCAGAGCCACCCTCATCCCCCCTCACCAGACACCCATCCACTTGCAACCGACCTCACAGCCTTTTTCCGCCGAGCCCTGAACTTCCTTTACTTTACTGAAGGTCCAGGTTACATCCGGTCAGGATTTATGGATGACGCCCTGCTAACATTACTTTTTTTTCGTTCTCCTTGGCGCTATTGTAATTCACACCTGCAGATGCGAGTACGGGATGAACGCCTTAAGCCCAGAGAGAGAGAGAGAGAGAGAGAGAGATATTACCAAAGTGGGCATCGGCACCTGTTCTAGGCTGTAATACTGAACTCTTATTAAGTTCACAATCTTTTTTTTTTTCCCCTCTACCTAGTTGGAACACCTCACAGTCACTGCTGCTATTCCCTACAACCTTCCGGTAATCTCCCATCAGAACTCGAGAGGTGTTTGATGAGATAAAACCCCATGTGTTCTATAGCCCCCCATCCCCACCCCCCTCCCCGTCCTTCTCCTCCCTCAAATCTCTGTTGCAGCCATGTGGCTTAATTGGCCAGAAAGCCACAAACTGCCGGCTAACGTGACATGTTTCTCAGTATTGTAAATTGCCAGAAGCCACAAACTGCCAGCTAACGTGACATGTTTCTCAGTATTGTAAATTTGCCAGAAGCCACAAACTGCCAGCTAACGTGACATGTTTCTTAGTATTGTAAATGGCCAGAAGCCACAAACTGCCAGCTAACGTGACATGTTCGTTTCTCAGTATTGTAAATTGCCAGAAGCCACAAACTCTGCCAGCTAAACGCCGCTGACATGTTTCTCAGTATTGTTAATGGCCAGAAGCCACAAACTGCCAGCTAACGTGACATGTTTCTCAGTATTGTAGGTGCAAAACTTCTCTATTTTGCTTGTGTATGGCAACATACTGCAGTGATGGCGGCACATTGAACCGATGATGGATTCCTTTCATGTACGTATTGCAGATTATATTAGTAATCACGTTCATCTATAAATTTTGTCTTGTAATATTTTGACAAATTTGACAACATGAATCTTCAATCCAGAACATTTTTCTGTGTCTCTAACTGTTCAAGATTATCCTTTCATAATAAAGGTTATGAGGTACAGGGTACAGAGAAGATGGCTGTAAGCCATCTGCCAAATATGTACAACAGCCTAATGTATTACAACGTTTATTTATAACGGTTTCATCAATGCCACATACACTAATGTCATAGACAAAAGCATACAACTGTTACAGTTACATAACTCATGCCTTAAAGATATTTCTAGACTGCTAATCGGCATATATGTACACAGCATTATACTGATATATGATTATAAAGTACATTAGTCAGTGAGTTTTAATATTGATTCTTTAGTCAGGAGAAGGACGTTAATATGCAGAATATCGACACGAGGTGTTTACTACGTACACTGCTTACTCATGAAGGAGTTTGAAATGAACACATACAACTGCAGATTTTGCCGAATCACACACACACACACACACACACACACACACCCACACACACACACACACACATGTACAATTTCAGAAACAAAAGCAAATCGCTATCACATGTTCATCATAAAGGAGACTTTGGCCAGAACAGTGTAAAAGAGAATGAACAGTATCACCGAAGCTTCATACATTGAGCAAGAAAGAAAAGAAGAAAGAAAGAAAGGATAGGGGAAAAAAAGTCTTGTGATTCGTTTTGTCCACGTTTTTTTTTTTTTTTTTTTTTCTTTTGGTTTTTTTTTTGTTTTTTTTTTTTTTTTTTTGGGTTTTTTTGGCGGTGCTTACTTACATAATACTTAAAATCAATCTTGGCTGCCTTCTCAAAGGACATTTTTGTACCTATACTGTGTTCCTGTCTTCCATAATTTATCATTATCATGTAGTTGTTTAAAGAAATCACATCTTGTATAAAGGTTTTCCCCACCTTCATATTCATATCCCCTCACCCATGGCTGTCTAAAACAAAAAAATGTGGTGCATTTCTGTGCAAACGGTACCGTTTCCTTTTCCGTCTCTTTCTCTCTCTCCCCTCCGTCTCTCTCTCTCTCCTCTCCTCTTTTTTTTTCTTACTTTATTCCTGACCGTCTTCACTCTTTTTTTCTTACCTTATTTCCTGACCGTTTTTTCACACTCAGATTATGACAACTGATCTATCTCCCTTTTTCATCTTTTCTTTGACTGTCTTGAAAAACTACATTCTGTATCAATGATCTCCCTCTTCTTAAACCTCCTATTTGTATTCCCATTCCCACATTAAACCCTTTGACTGTCTTCACAGATTATATTCTGTATAAATGATCTTGCTTTTTTTTTTTTTTAATATCACGGTTTTACTGTCTTCACAAATCACACCGTCTGTTACATTTATACACACCCTTCTTTTTTTTCCTTTCTTCCTGTTGGTTCCTTTTCTTTCCTTTTATTACCTAATACCTCGACTGTCTACACAAATGGCACTCTGTATCAGCGATCTCCCTTTTCTTTACCACTAAC
>JADBJO010005998.1:39712-42212 GCA_016801955.1 Conus betulinus | reverse complement strand
TTCATCTCTTTCAGAAATTCAAAGATCACATCAGGTGGGACATCTCTGAACAAGGTCACTGGAAAGGACAAAACCATGGAGATGAACTATATACGCCTCTAGTAAACTAACGACTGACGACAAAAACAACAACAAAGGAATGAATTGTGTTTACTAGAGACCCATTCGTGCAACTGAGCTAAGTACACACAGGAAAGTTAAACAGCTGAGTTATGTACATATGGCAAAGGCAACGACCAACGACGACCACCACCCACCACCACCCACAACAACAACGACGATGACGAGGATTGACGACAACCAGAATGGTTCTCACGCTATGAGAATGACGGTCGCTGACGGCGACAAGACCCCTGCAAGTTGAGCCAATTGTAACAACACAGCAACATTGCGATAAACATGGCGCTGCCGTCACGGTTCAAGGCCGTTGCCATGGGCACCACGAATGCGCGAGACCCGGATGTTCCACCTTGCTTTCTTCTCCTCCACGCAGAGTCAGCACTTTTCCGGCATAGTGGCCGCCCTGAGTTTCGGAGGGTGTTAAGACAGCTAAGGATTCAACGGATAAACCTTGGTGGGAGGCAGAGAGGGAAGTGACAGATGATGATTGAGATGATGATGTATGATGATGATGATGATGATGATGATGATGATGATGATGATCTTTATTTCCAAGAAGAACAGAATTATATGGCAGACACAGCAGGCTTGTTTTTTCATCAGTGTGGGTGTGTGTGTGGGTTTTGTGTGGAGTGTAGTGTGTGTGTGTGTGTGTGTGTTGTAGGTGCGGCGGTGTGGTGTGTGCTGTGTGTGTGTGTGTGTGTGTGTGTGTGTGTGCGTTTGTGTGTGTGTGTGTGGAGTGTGTGCGCCCTGTGATCACTGTGGTGTTGGGGTGTGTGTGGGTGTGTGTGAAAGATGACTCTGCTGGTGTCTTGTGGTGTGTGTGTGTGTTGTGTGTGTGTGTGTGGTGTGTGTGTGTGCCGTGTGTGACCCATGTGATAACGTGTTGTGGTTTTTGTGTAGTGTGTGGGTGTTATATTTTCAGGATTATTAGTTATGTTTCTCAAACATAACTCATCAATTTAGTTCTTAATATTCATCACATTCCTAAACAACCTACAAACATAACTTTCAAGTAGTTACGTCTTAATATTCATATATTCACCAAACACAACCTAAAAACAATAAATTTCTTCCATTATCCCCCACAAAGCTTACCCATAGTCATACTTCTCCAAACAGCACCAACCCCTAAGCACCTAACAGGCGCCGCGCCATTTTAAAATGGTAGCCTCACGCTAAAAGAAGTGACGCACCGCTGACGTCGGACGGCGACAGACCCCGCAGTTGCAACGCCATGAACACACAGCATTTTAGTTTTCAAAATGCGAGCATTTTAGTTTGTCCACAATTGTAAACGCCTTCTCCCGTTTAACATTACAATGAGTAGATATACTTTACCTTTATCTTATATAGCATTGACTTTCAGACACTTACAATGAAGAAAAAAGAACCTGACTTTTTCATCTCAAGCCTACCTTGCGTTGAAGTGATCACAGGCAACGTGATTGCTCGTTTTTATTAGTTTCGTTCTCCTATTTGTTTGTATCTTGCCTGAAGAAGATCTAGAGGTCGAAACGCGTCGTGTTTTTGGTCTTTTTTTGACTCGTTTGGTCCACGTTTCTCTTGGCGGTTCGCTAACATTATTTTAAGATTTATTTCTCTGCCGTCGATGAAACTACTCAAAAGTAACAATTTGCCTCTAACATCTGCCAAAATGCTGCAAAAAATATTTAGGTGTGTGATTATAGATAGTCGTCTCAAATGGATGAGGAGAACAAGAAACATCTCATGAGGGATTCCTGCTGTATTATACCACCAAATGTGTAGAGCTTCTGCCCCTCTCTCAAGGACTCTTGTACTACGAAATCATTCGTGTTGGTGTTGGGTTTTACCCCAGAAAAACCGACCATCAATACGGTGTGCAGCGTTATTTTATACAATATCGGTCATCGGGAGAGCCCACCCCATAACGCCTCAGGGAGGTATGCTAATCCAAGGGCTAAGAGGATGATGTGAGGGGGTGGGGGTGCTTCTGAAAGCTCTGGATTTCAAATTACCTTGTTTTTGATCTTTGTGCTACTTCGCAATAAATATACTACTACTAATACTACTACTCTACTAGCTGCTCTGCTACTGGCTTGTGTGCTAGCTCGCATCACTGCAACTACTGCCAATCCGCTATTGCATTGACTACAACTACTACCTACTCACCAACTACTGCTGCAACTACTCATCTCTACTACTTCCACACACGGCTAACGTGCATTGACTAACTCCCAGCCCCCCACACTGCTACTACACTTGATTGGTCTAATATCACGAATAGTGGATAAGACGTTGTAAATGAGACCCACACACCATACTGCTTGTACCATTTGTCAATGGGATTAAACCATTTTTTTTTTTTTTTTTTTTTTTTTTTGGTTAAAGTTTGTAA
>JADBJO010005998.1:32500-37198 GCA_016801955.1 Conus betulinus | reverse complement strand
CAGGCCTGCAGGTGGCCTCCAGGTCCTTGGTTGCTGGCGATGGCTTTAAGCGATTCCACGCCTATTGGGGTCAGCCTGTACAACAGTCGGCCTGACAAGTCACTTTGACATGGAACTTTCAACAACACCAAAGGTGACGTCAGTCTCTCTCACACACACACACACACACACACACACACACACACACACACACACACACACACACACACACACGGACACACACACACACACACACACACACACACCACACACACACACTGACCAGATGATCCAGTGCACCAGACGGATGATGACCTCAGCAGCGGCACCTGAAGAAGTGGAGGAAGGGGCGGGCAACCTCTCCCTGTTGGGCGGGCTGCCATTGCCCACGGCGGTACTGGCGATCACCAGACCTGACCACACAGTGAGTTTCGCCAGACGAGGAGGGCGAATAAATTATAAGACAAAACACGACGCGTTTGAACCTCTTTGGTCTTCTTCAGGTAAGACATACAACATTCAGGACAATGAAAATGAAGAACAAAAAAGCTGGAAAATAGGAACATGGAGTCCCCACTAGTACAAAAAAAAAAGGGGGGGGGTCTAAAAATGAAAGAGAAAGGTGGGGGAGAATTGAACGTTGGAGAAACCCACAGAAAGAGGGGAAAAAAAGAGAAAGAAGACGAAGAACAAGCAATATGGTTGTGGTTCTGGTGTATTGAGTCTTATCTTCTCAAACTGGGCGACAAGATGAACAATTCAGGACAATGACAGGTTTTCATTCAACGTACATCTAGCGCCAAATTTGAGAAGGTAAGTGAATGCTCGTTCTTTGTTTTTTCATTGTCCTGAATGTTTATCTTGTCTGAAGAGGAAGACTAAGAGGTCCAAACGCGTCGCGTTTTGTCGTGTAATTTGTTTGTCCCTTTCGTCTCGCAGGAATAATTATAATTTGCTTTAAGACTTTGTTTAAATTTGTTGCTTGCTGTCATCTCACTCATCTCCCGTGGCCACGACAGTCCCAGTCACGGTCATTAGAGCAACCTCCTGTCCATTCTGCCCGTATTATGCCATCAGGTAGCATTTCCAGTTTTTATATGTCTGTCCTTTCTGACATCTGATAAAGACCTGTTTGACACCAGTCCATTGTATCTGTTGTGTTCTGAAGAATCGGGTGATGCTTCGCTCCTTGCCTTGTGTGTTTGTTTGTTTGTATTTAGCCCTCTTAACTCCCATCACCGTCACTCTCACCCTTCTAACGCTACACACACTGCTGCCGTTTTAGTAAACAAACAAACATCGGTAGGCTACATCCTCCAAGGAGTATGCATTGCTGTTAGCTTACAGCCAGCCGTCAGCGTAAGTGGTCCACAGACGGTAATTTCTGTCAGCTTGAAGATTTGGGAGAGAGGAATTGCCCGTATGCTTCATAACACGCCACCATGCGGCCGTGCAATCTTCTGAATAATCTGTTTGCTCCGTCTGTGACGCGTGAAGCACGTGGAAATCTGAACCTGTGTCTCCAGGACACCCCTCAACACCTACGCCCCGGCCAAACGCTGCAAGGTAACAAATCGTCCCTCCTGCCCGTGGTACAGCGCTGCAGCCGACCAGATCAAAGCTGTCAAGGCCGATCGACGGAGAGCTGAGCGCCAGTGGGGACAGATCTGGCCTTCATGTCCCATAAAGAAATATTCAACAAGAAGAAACATTTTGTGGACAGAATTGTGTTTTAAATGCTCAACCTTCCTTCTTTTCAATGAAAATATTAGATTGTAAGACGCCTGCTCAGCTGTATCAGCTCACACACAGTTTGCTGGGCAGGAACAGTAACGCTGTGCTCCCCACTGTTTTCACTCCTTCTGAACTCCCCTTCCTCTTCTCTGACTTTTTCAATGCCAAAATCAAAACAATCAGAGACAGTCTGGACAGTTCAAATTTCACTGGATCCCCTCTAGATAGTGATCGTTCTTTTTCAGGCCAAACCTTTGACTGTTTTCAGTTCTGTGACTGAGGATGACGTTAGAAAAGTGATTGTTAGTTCGCCTAGAGAATCATGTGACCTTGACCGATTGCCTGCATCCATCCTGTTCCGCAGTATTGATGTTTTGCTCCCCTTCATAACCCATGTCATAAATGCTTTCCTCTCATCTGGCGTTTTCCCCCAAGAATACAAATCTGCTGTGGTTCGTCCCCCATCTCAAAAAGCCTTCCCTGGATCCAAATTCACTCAAAAAATCACAGGCCTGTCTCGAATCTCCCCTTCCTTGCAAAGGTCCTCGAGAAAATCGTACTTGCTCAGCTCTCAGTTCATATTACTCAAAATGAGTTGAATGACCCTCATCAGTCTGCTTACACGGCTGGCCATAGCACTGAGACCGCTCTCCTGAAAGTTGTAAACAATCTCCCTTCTTGCCCTTGATGATGACAAAGTCTCCCTTCTCTCTCTTTTAGATCTTTCCGCGGCATTTGACACCATCGATCATGACATTCTCCTTTCCAGACTCCAAACTTCTTTTGGCATTCAGGGCACTGTTCTTGCGTGGGCTAGGTCATATTTCAGTGATCGTTCCCAGAGAATTGTTGTCAATGGTCTTTCTTCATCTCTACACTTCTAACGTGCGGGGTACCGAAAGGTTCCTCCTTGGGCCGGTTCTGTTTGCTCTGTATGTCAGACCTGTGTCAGACATTATCGATCAGCACTCATTGCTGCATAAGAGTTTTGCTGATAACACTCAGATGTACAAGTCAAGCACTGTATCTGAACTCAAGGACGTTGTCAGTGATGTTAAAAGCTGTTCACAAGATTTAAAGAATTGGATGACTTTGAATAAGTTGCCGCTGAATGACGACAAAACTGAAATTCTTCTCCTTGCTCCTCCCAAACTCCAAGGTCATCCCTCCCTTCCTTCTTCCATCAGTATCGGAAGTTCTGATATTCAACATCATCCCAGGCTCGTAACCTCGGTGTGACTTTTGATTCTCCACCCTTTCTTTCAAGCACCACGTGTCTAATGTTTGTAAGGCAGCATATCTGGAAATACGTAAGATCAGTTCAATCAGACACTTCCTTTCCAATGAAGCCACAAAAACTCTGGTTTGTTCCCAAGTTCTCTCAAGCTGGACTACTGCAACAGTCTCTTGGCTGGCTCACCAAAGTACTACTCAATAAACTGCAGAAGGTTCAGAATAGCGCTGCCAGGCTTGTTTGCGAGGCGTCTAAACGTAAACATGTCACTCCTCTGTTGCAGTCCCTCCACTGGCTTCCAATTTAGAGGCGAATTGACTACAAGCTGGCTTCTATCTGTTTCTCTTCTGTTTCTGGTACTGGACCAAAATATCTTTCCGACATCCTCCACATCTACACCCCCATCCCGTCAACTTCGTTCCTCTGCCGACAGTCGCCTCTTGCGCATTCCTTCTGTCAGAACAAAATCTTTTGGTCAACGTTCTCTTTCCTTCCAAGGACCAACTGTCTGGAATACACTTCCCATCAGTGTCAGACACCTACCTTCACCCTCTTCTTTCAAATCTGCCGTCAAAATAAACCGTCTTTCATCAGTCGTAACCATCATCCCCCCCCCCCCCCCCCCCCCCCCCCAACTTCCCAATCCACCTTCCGAGTGTCTGAGTGGGTTTTTGCGTGCACGCGTGAGTGCCTGGTGGTTGTGTTGCTTGTACGTGCGGGCTGTGTTGAAGTGAGTGCGTGCGTGCGTGCGTGCGGGTGTCTGACAGCGTGGATGTGTGGTCATACGTGAGCACGTGTACGCGCGCGGTCCTGCGCAGGTGAGCGCGCGCGCGCGCGTGTGTGTGTGTGTGTGTGTGTGTCTGTCTGTGTCTGTCTGTGTGTATGTGTGTCTGTGTCTGTGTTGTTGGTAATGTAAAGCGCTTAGAGCCCTTTTTTTTTTTTTTTTTTAGAGAATTGGCGCTATATGAATTAATAGTAGTAGTAGTAGTAGTAGTAGTAGTAGTAGTAGTAGATCGATAAGACGGTGTCTGCACAACCGATTACTTTCTTCCGTCTTCTTTTGTCTTCAGTGTCTTCTTCGTGGAAGGTTTCCAAGGCTTCCAGTCGTCGTAGTCATGCAGTTCTCATGCAGTTCTCTATGTCCGCAGGCAAGTCTTTCAGTCCTCTCTCTCTCTCTCTCCACGTTGGCCCTGCGGCTGGTCCTTGGGACGACTGTGTGTCACGCTTCTCTGTAGACGACAGCTTTTGGGCATTCTCGGGTCTTTCATTTCATTTGTGGCAGATGACCCGCTCAATGAGTTGCTTGGACGGCAAAATGTCCGTGGATGTTGGCCTCTGTGAAGTCTTGGAAAATGTAAACCCGTGCGAAAAATAAAACACAAACAAAAAACAAAAAAAATAGAATGACATAAAAAATACGATGAAAGAACATGAAATAATGTAAGATGAAAAATACCAATAAAATGACATGCAATAAAACGAAATAAAGTAAAGTAAAATGAATGAAATGAAATAGAATAAAATAAAATAAATAAAAATTAAAAAAGCAACATCACCAACCAAGGCACCAAAGCATGCCAAAGAAGGCCTGCAATGAAGAACAGACACCCCGAGTTCCAGGAGCCCTACCGAGTATGTTGGTGCCAGAGGAAGTGTCGAGGTAACGAACAAAGCTGGTGGTGTTGTTGGGGCCATCCACATCTTTGTAGCGGGTCTGCGTCTTCTGGAAACAGGCTGCCACTATGTTGTCT
>JADBJO010005998.1:7500-25000 GCA_016801955.1 Conus betulinus | reverse complement strand
GGGAAGATACAATTGGGAAAGAGATTAATACTACTATGGAAAGGACTACAAGGAAGAGAACAAGTAAAAAAAGAGCCACTACCAGGATTAGGACTACTAGAAAAACAACTGCCAGAATAAAAACAAAGAAATAGAAGAAGAGAGAATGACCAAGAAGAAGGACCAGTAGTTGCAGGCAGCTGTATAAATTCCAAGAATAGAACTGCATACAATCTGGGACCGTAGAGGGAGTCACACACGCATCGTCTACATACAACATGTTCAAGACAGTCGTTAGCTGGTGTGTGTCGGGGAATCTACTTCCGGCTCTCAAAACACCGCCTTTTTACAACTGAAATTAAAAACCTGCTCGCATTCAATCTTAACATGGGTGGAGGATCTTCTCCCCGAGCCATTCTCGGTTGCTCGATTCACAAGGCGGCAAACAAAAACCTTTCCCTCTATCAAATACGAAACAAAGGAAGAATTGATGAATGAACGGACACAGTGATGTGACAGAAGCGTCGTCTGCTTAAGAAGCTCAAGTCGTTCTACAGGTGATCTTATGATCTAATCGGGGTTGACTCTTTGCTCTGACCAATTCAAACACGGCTTCGCAGAGGAAACAGCGTGTGGGGGAACAAACAAAACACACATTCAACCAATCCTACGATCAGAGGCATCGATGTCTGAAGAAAATATGTTTATCGAAAGTGCTCTTGTCCGTCTTTGCACTGTGTGTTAAAACAGAAAAAAAAAAAAACCTCACCCATTTGGACTTCACAAAAGATGCTTTGCACTGTCTGTGAGTTTATCTACATTTTGGCTTATTTGCATCGGCACTGCCTTTCACTCGTCTTTTTATGATTTTATAGAAAAAAAAAAACCTACATGTTTTGGAAGGACATCTATTTAGATACTTCATCACTATGTCTATACTGAAAAACAATATTTTTGCATTCTTAAGTAATTTACTCTCCCAGACAAGACGTCACCATTCTCCATAACGCAAATTTCTTAGCCGGAAATAAACCTCCCCCACCCTCATTCAAACAGCTATGTCCGCAAGCTAACAAAAGGCTCTGTGAAGCTTGCCTGCCACGGTTGTTTCCCTCAATACCTTGGACAAAGCTAGATAGGACTGCTGTAGAAAAAAGACTAAGCTGAACAGAACGAACAAAAACAACAATAGCAACAACACAACCACAATAATAACTACCCCTTAATAATTAGTAAATAGGAATAATGTGAACAAGTTGATTTCAGACTCTCACCGTATACATTTTTCCCTTTAAAATATTACGCGGCTCTAGTACAGAATGTTGAACACACACAAAAAATCTGCTGACGCCTACGGTTATGTAGGCGTCCCGTTTTCACTTTAGCAAATAACGCAATGAAGGACCTTCTATCAGTGTAGCCCACGTGGAAATTATCCCTGTCAGTTCTGCCCCGTGTCCCAGGGTCCTCTCCTTCCCGCCCCCACCTCCTTCCCTTCCCTCTTATTATTACTGCGGCCTGGTGGGTACAATAACAGCCAACTCTTCAGGCTGTTGACCTAGATTCCGGGCTACGCTCTGATGTATTTACTGCGTGTGGCCAATAAATCCCTCACCCACCCTGTACCGTTTTACCCCTCTCCTCAGTCACATCTCACCCCCCCCCCCCCACCCCCCCACCCCCCTTTTTTTTTTTTACGGAACTCCTTTTCTTTGTCAAGTGTATAGAGTAAAGAACAAGCAAACTTTTAGTTTAATCCACAAACTATGGCAGAACAGGGCAGTTTGAACAGTTCAACGGATGTCACCATATCCGTCTGCCCTTTTCGGTTACATCTACACAAAACAATATTAAGAAACACGATACAATAATAAAGACAAATGATTGTGTACACATTCAGTTGGCATTTGTGTGCTGCGTGTGACTTTCTGACCGAAATACCACGACTGGTCACTGAGACGGTGATATCTTTGCTGACGACTGGAAATGGTGTTTGCAAGCACACCCACCCACTCCCACCTTCTTCTTCCTTTCCCCCTTAACCTCTTTACTCTTTGTTGCTTATCTCGCACAGGATGCCATGGTTTGATATGAGGAACAGGCCAACATGATGGATCTTTCTTCTAAGGCTCGCTCCACCATGACATGTAAACACCAGCATGACCTGTCAACACCGGCATGACCTGTCAACACCAGCATGACCCTGTCAACACCAGCATGACCTGTCAACACCAACATGACCTGTCAACACCAACATGACCTGTCAACACCAGCATGACCCTGTCAACACCAGCATGACCTGTCAACACCAACATGACCTGTCAACACCAACATGACCTGTCAACACCAGCATGACCTGTCAACACAGCATGACCTGTCAACACCAACATGACCCGTCAACACAGCATGACCTGTCAACACCAACATGACCTGTCAACACCAGCAGCAGGAAACGGCGTGAAGGAAACCCTGAAGTCTCCTCCATGGCATGCAGTTCAGTCTTTGGGGCGTCTGGTGGCTCTGAACACACTCCGTGCACACACCGTCTGAACGCAGTAACACACTCGGCTCTCCTTCGCGTCTTGATTCATGCAAGATGGTGAATACGCTTTGTACAGCGCTCGCCGTGACCAATTTCACGGTGACTATCAACCCTCTGTCAATACGTTTCAGTCTCTTGTTGCAGTGGCGACGAACAGCTCTCTTCTTCCTTGCTTGGTGTCAGCTTTCTGTCACTCACGTTTGCACTGAAAAAAACCTGACCTAGTTAATCTGAAGGGAAGGCTGTTCCTGGGACACATGGTAATTTCTCCATCCCATTTGTCGTTACGTGTTCCAAGCCTAACACATTCTGAATTTCGTGGGCTTTTGCTTGATGTCTCGGTTTACATGCACTCTCATTCTTCCCATTCCTTAAGCCCCCCTACCGCTCCTCTCTTCTCCAGCTAATATACACAGGTTTGTCCAGTTGCACCAAAAAATATGCAGTGACCAACCGATGTGAGGCAGTCATGTGACAACCCACCAGAGGAGATGCTGCACCAATGCTGATCACTGTGTTGGTGTTCAGTGATACTAATACTCACCCAACGTTGCGCAGGACATCATTCACTACTGACAACGACGACTCACACATGGAGCCGCACTGAGTAAAATGTTCCCTCTCCGGAAGGTGCCATCACGTCCACCCAAAGACGGTCCACGAGAAATTTACCAACACTCGCGACATTTGACTGGAACGGACCATAAACATGGACGTCAAGAATTTAACAAAGCGAGGTCATCACGAGTGTTTGGCAGCTAGGGGCACGGAAGATGAAACCTTTTTAATGATGACTGGTGAGGATCAGGATGATAAAAATGATGCTATAGGGCTCTATTTTGTTTCATCTGGCCGACCAGCCTGGGGGAGGGGGAGGTGTCGACCAGTTAGGGTGTTTTACCCAAGCTGGCCAAAATCGTGTGGATCCATGTCGGTGGCCCTGAGAGGGGATTGTACATGGGCTGGGAAGAAGGCTGCCACAGAGAGCAGATGACCAACAACACCGATTCCGACCAATCACCGCCGCCAGGGACAGCAACGTCAGAACTACACAGACTAGAGTCTAGGGAACTCTCCTTTAGAGCCTTCGGCCAATAGGACGTACATCTCACCCATCATGGATCACGGCTCTATTCTGAGGAGACCTCAGGGCAGGGCTGCAGTTTTCCTTTCATAATTTTCTGTCGGTGTCAGTCTGTACAGGCGCCTGTATGTAGTGCTGGTCAAGAAACCTGAGCAACTCTCAAAGGCCCCCACATCAAAAGATCGGCTGTTCCAGAACACCGCTGTCATAAGACACAATGATTCTGAGAAGGGGTACAAGAAAGAAACACATGAATGTATGCTGAAATAAAATGGGGTAAAGGAGGTTTCTTTGCACAATCCATGGTTTTATGGGAAGAGAAGGGCGGTTGGAGACAGAGACAAAGACAGGGACATAGACTGATCGGGACACAGAGACACAGACAAGGAGAGAGAGAGAGGGGGGGGGCGGAGAGGGGGGAGGACAGAGCTAAACCGTTGCAGCTTAAATGGATAGGATCACACACATACACACACACACACGCACGCACGCACGCACGCACGCACGCACGCTCGTACACACACACACACACACACACACACACACACACACACACACACACACACACACACACATTGCAAACGTTTGCTTTTGACATACAGTTAATTTGATTCAATATAATTTTGTTTTGAATTATATTCCGCCATTGTTATGAGGTGTTTGTGTTGCGTTCATTCGGCTTTAAGCTGAATTTACGACATATCGGTTTAAAAAATTTTAATAGGAAAGTCAGTTTACAATTTGTGTGTGTGTAGAGATGAATTAATTTCTAGTTAAAAATTCTTCAAAAGTTCGTTTTGTTGCTCGTCTGATCAAAGTTACTTTATCACCTTGCCTATTAAGTTTATCCATTTTCCCGCATCTTAAAGAGACCGACACGTATGAAACAAGCAGTTTGTACTTCACTATTTATCCACTCTGGTTGTGGACTATGTTTTAATGTGCTCGTCCTAAATAGAGCATACCTGTCATACATAGAATGAAGAGTCTGCAGGCATAATTCTAACTCCTTCTAGTACTTTCGCTGGATCAGTGTAACTGTTAACATCTATGAGGGGAGGGGGGGGGGGTCATGTGTCAGAAAGGAAACTGTCTGCGTAAAACATTGCAACAGGTCTGTAACTGACTTTCTTACGACCTGTTTCACACAATTTGATCGCAATTCTTGTCTGTTGATGGGGGGATGGAGGCTGCATGCTTCACACCATTTGATTCCAGTTCTTGCCTGTTGATGGGGAAATAGTGACTGAACGTTTCACACAATTTCAATTCTTGTCTGTTGATGGGGGAATAGTGACTGAACGTTTCATACAATTTGACTTCAATTCTTGTCTGTTCATTGGGGAATGGTGGCTGCACGTTTCACACATTTTGATTTCAATTCTTGTCTGTTTATTGGGGAATGGTGACTACATGTGTGGAAGGGTACATATTTCTCAAAGACGTTATGTGGCATAGAGACACGATTGTCGTATATTAACGGTTTGTTTGTGGGACTGGCAAAAACGAGCATGTCAGTGTTTTAGAGAGGTAGTACGAAGAACTCATGTCTGTCCTTGACGCTTGTCATTTTGGTAAGTCAATATCAAAGCCATGTAGAAAAACACTTTCAGGAGAATCAAGATTCTGCATCAATCATGACAGTTAACTTGTCTTTACAAATGTTTATCTGTATGATACAATATAGTGGGTACCTCATGTGATTTTTTCTTGGTGCAGTCTACATTCACATAACCAATACAAAGTCCGTCCTTCAGTAAGAACGTACGAACGTCAACTGGGTGGTGTCTTGCGTGAGTTGTATTGGAACAGGGGCCACTGAACAGCACTGAAGTGACCCGATAACTGTGTAGTATCGCCTCTGTTGAGTTGGCACACGACGACTTGGTCTTGACTGCTCCCTTTGGAGCGCAAGTTCTGGAGCTGCGGCGGGAAAAACCCAGAAAGAAGCGTGGAAGCTGGGACAGCGAACACACACACACACACACACACACACACACACACACACACAGAGGAAAGACAGACAGACAGACAGACAGACAGACAGACAGAGCATCAGTCCCAGACTCACCTGGCTTGATGAGCACGGCCAGCACAGTGCCAACGACAGCTCCGGTGATGTTGGTGCTGATGATGTAGGTCAAGGCCACAGCACTGACGCGGCCGTTCTCTTGGGCTTCAGGCCGGCAGTGCCTGTGGAGGGGATGACAGTCACAACGTGAGGGTAGACTGGCATGGACTTTTGCCGTGTGCGTTTTCATCGGGTGGGCTTTTGCCCGGGTAAATTTTCGCCTAATGGGTACAGTTTTTTGACATATGGAAAGTACAGTTGTTACCAAAGCTCGCTTGCTTGCTTTCTATCCTCCAAAGCTGTTATCGGTCATCCCCCCAATCCCCCCCCCCCCACACACACACACACCTAGAGAGCTAAAGTGTGGTCACTCTTCTCACATCACATGATCAGCTCACATATTACAATACTATTCTAACAGATCGTATCACAAACATTTCCTCCGTGAAGAAATGCATGCAAAAGCTGAAAACGAAAGAAAGAAAAAAAAAGAAAGAAAACCTACTTCGCCGATGTTAAAAAAAGCCGATGAATGTTCTAAGGTATGCGTAACTTGGATGATTTCCTAACGAACAGCAATCAATAACAAACAAGTAGGGTAAGTCTTTGCTCCCATTATGATATGATTATGGGCTCATAACTCCAAACGAATGCTGGTGATGGCATCAAATCGCCAGCAGAGATGTCAACACAGAACACACAGAACAAACAAGGAGACAGACCAAACAACGGGAATGTCTCCTTGTTTGTTCTGTGTGCTCTGTGCTGGCATTTCGCTAGCCGATTTCGTGTGGTAAGCAGCATTTGGTTGGAGTCATGGGCCTGTATCTATGTCATCATGTGAGGAAGAGTTACCGTACTTGCTTATTATTTACTGTTTACAGTTGCCTGCCTCATTTAAAGTTTCTTTCCAGCCTATAATAAGACACTGACCTGCTGGTTATGCGTCACGAAAAGTCAGTGCGTGGCACTTAAACCAAGCATAATTATGATGGCATGCTTCAGGGTATGAATGCATTCAGTAATCCATGACTATGTCTTATACTGAAAAAAAAAAAAAACATAAAATGAGACTCGATCATATTTGTACATCCAATCAGCTCTTAGTGTTGTGTACACCAATTATGCAACAATCAGAAATTAGAGTCCAACAATGTAAAGTTCGGGGGTGGGGGGGGGGGGGGGGGGGGGGGGGGGGGGGGGGGGGGGGCTCTAAGATAACGGAGAGACTGATCTCTATGATGACGGACTGACTGAACTCTATGTTGACGGAGAGACTGACCTATGATGATGATGATGATGATGATGATGATGATGATGATGATGACGATGATGATGATGATGATGATGATGATGATGATGACGATAACTATGATGATGATGATGATGATGATGATGATGATGATGATGATGACGTAGTAACTGACCTGCAATGATGCTACTGACGATGAGGGGCAGGACGGCCGCCTTCAGCATCCTCATGAACAGCTCCCCGGGCATCCCTGAAAGTCAGCACCTCACCGTGACACCTCACTGACCTGAACATGTCTACACTGT
Organism: Conus betulinus; assembly: GCA_016801955.1. Classification (NCBI taxonomy): domain Eukaryota; kingdom Metazoa; phylum Mollusca; class Gastropoda; order Neogastropoda; family Conidae; genus Conus; species Conus betulinus. The sequence continues at coordinate 17,767 of JADBJO010005998.1, read as the reverse complement.
GACACCTCACTGACCTGAACATGTCTACACTGTGACACCTCACTGACCTGAACATGACTACACTGTGACACCTCACTGACCTGAACATGTCTACACTGTGACACCTCACTGACCTGAACATGTCTACACTGTGACACCTCACTGACCTGAGCATGTCTACACCGTGACACCTCACTGACCTGACATGTCTACACTGCGACACCTCACTGACCTGAACATGTCTACACCGTGACACCTCACTGACCTGAACATGTCTACACCGTGACACCTCACTGACCTGAACATGTCTACACTGTGACACCTCACTGACCTGAACATGTCTACACTGTGACACCTCACTGCCCTGACCATGTCTACACCGTGACACCTCAATGACCTGAACATGTCTACACTGTGACACCTCACTGACCTGACCATGTCTACACAGTAACACCTCACTGACCTGAGCATGTCTACACTGTGACACCTCACTGACCTGAACATGTCTACACTGTGACACCTCACTGACCTGAACATGTCTACACTGTGACACCTCACTGACCTGAATATGTCTACACTGTGACACCTCACTGACCTGAACATGTCTACACTGTGATACCTCACTGACCTGACCATGTCTACACCGTGACACCTCACTGACCTGAACATGTCTACACCGTGACACCTCACTGACCTGAACATGTCTACACCGTGACACCTCACTGACCTGAACATGTCTACACTGTGACACCTCACTGACCTGAACATGTCTACACTGTGACACCTCACTGCCCTGACCATGTCTACACCGTGACACCTCAATGACCTGAACATGTCTACACTGTGACACCTCACTGACCTGACCATGTCTACACCGTAACACCTCACTGACCTGAACATGTCTACACTGTGACACCTCACTGACGTGAACATGTCTATACTGTGACACTTCACTGACCTGAACATGTCTACACTGTGACACCTCACTGACCTGAACATGTCTACACTGTGACACCTCACTGACCTAAATATATCCACACTGTGACACTTCACTGACCTGAACATGTCTACAGCGGGACACCTCACTGACCTGAACATGTCTACACTGTGACACCTCACTGACCTGACCATGTCTACACAGTAACACCTCACTGACCTGAGCATGTCTACACTGTGACACCCCACTGACCTGACCATGTCTACACCGTGACACCTCACTGACCTGAACATGTCTACACTGTGACACCTCACTGACCTGCACATGTCTACACCGTGACACCTCACTGACCTGAACATGTCTACACTGTGACACCTCACTGACCTGAACATGTCTACACTGTGACACCTCACTGACCTGAATATATCCACACTGTGACACCTCACTGAACTGAACATGTCTACACTGTGACACCTCACTGACCTGAACATGTCTACACTGTGACCCTTCACTGACCTGACCATGTCTACACAGTAACACCTCACTGACCTGACCATGTCTACACTGTGACACCTCACTGACCTGAACATGTCTACACTGTGACACCTCACTGACCTGAACATGTCTACACTGTGACACCTCACTGACCTGAACATGTCTACACAGTGACACCTCACTGACCTGAACATGTCTACACTGTGATACCTCACTGACCTGAGCATGTCTACACTGTGACACCTCACTGACCTGACCATGTCTACACCGTGACACCTCACTGACCTGAACATGTCTACACCGTGACACCTCACTGACCTGAACATGTCTACACCGTGACACCTCACTGACCTGAAACATGTCTACACTGTGACACCTCACTGACCTGAACATGTCTACACTGTGACACCTCACTGCCCTGACCATGTCTACACCGTGACACCTCAATGACCTGAACATGTCTACACTGTGACACCTCAATGACTTGACCATGTCTACACCGTAACACCTCACTGACCTGAGCATGTCTACACTGTGACACCTCACTGACCTGAACATGTCTATACTGTGACACTTCACTGACCTGAACATGTCTACACTGTGACACCTCACTGACCTGAACATGTCTACACTGTGACACCTCACTGACCTGAACATGTCTACACTGTGACACCTCACTGACCTAAATATATCCACACTGTGACACTTCACTGACCTGAACATGTCTACAGCGGGACACCTCACTGACCTGAACATGTCTACACTGTGACACCTCACTGACCTGACCATATCTACACAGTAACACCTCACTGACCTGAGCATGTCTACACTGTGACACCTCACTGACCTGAACATGTCTACACTGTGACACCTCACTGACCTGAACATGTCTACACTGTGACACCTCACTGACCTGAACATGTCTACACTGTGACACCTCACTGACCTGAACATGTCTACACTGTGATACCTCACTGACCTGAGCATGTCTACACTGTGACACCTCACTGACCTGAGCATGTCTACACCGTGACACCTCACTCACCTGAACATGTCTACACTGTGACACCTCACTGACCTGCACATGTCTACACCGTGACACCTCACTGACCTGAACATGTCTACACTGCGACACCTCACTGACCTGAACATGTCTACACTGTGACACCTCACTGACCTGAATATATCCACACTGTGACACCTCACTGACCTGAACATGTCTACACTGTGACACCTCACTGACCTGTCATGTCTACACTGTGACACCTCAATGACCTGACCATGTCTACACCGTGACACCTCACTGACCTGAACATGTCTACACCGTGACACCTCACTGACCTGAACATGTGTACACTGTGACACCTCACTGACCTGAACATGTCTACACTGTGACACCTCACTGCCCTGACCATGTCTACACCGTGACACCTCAATGACCTGAACATGTCTACACTGTGACACCTCACTGACCTGAACATGTCTACACCGTAACACCTCACTGACCTGAGCATATCTACACTGTGACACCTCACTGACCTGAACATGTCTACACTGTGACACTTCACTGACCTGAACATGTCTACACTGTGACACCTCACTGACCTGAACATATCTACACTGTGACACCTCACTGACCTGAACATGTCTACACTGTGACACCTCACTGACCTAAATATATCCACACTGTGACACTTCACTGACCTGAACATGTCTACAGCGGGACACCTCACTGACCTGAACATGTCTACACTGTGACACCTCACTGACCTGAAGATGTCTACACTGTGACACGTCACTGACCTGAAGATGTCTATACTGTGACACCTCACTGACTTGAACATGTCTACACTGTGACACCTCACTGACCTGAACATGTCTACACTGTGACACATCACTGACCTGAAGATGTCTACACTGTGACACCTCACTGACCTGAACATGTCTACACTGTGACACCTCACTGACCTGCACATGTCTACACCGTGACACCTCACTGACCTGAACATGTCTACACTGTGACACCTCACTGACCTGAACATGTCTACACTGTGACACCTCACTGACCTGAATATATCCACACTGTGACACCTCACTGACCTGAACATGTCTACACTGTGACACCTCACTGACCTAAATATATCCACACTGTGACACCTCACTGACCTCAACATGTCTACACTGTGACACCTCACTGACTTGAACATGTCTACACCGTGACATCTCACTGACCTGAACATGTCTACACCGTGACACCTCACTGACCTCAACATGTCTACACTGTGACACCTCACTGACCTGAACATGACTACACTGTGACACCTCACTGACCTCAACATGTGTACACCGTGACACCTCACTGAACTCAACATGTCTACACCGTGACACCTCACTGACCTGAACATGTCTACACTGTGACACCTCACTGACCTCAACATGTCTACACCGTGACACCTCACTGACCTGAACATGTCTACACTGTGACACCTCACTATGATGACTGTGTCTACACTGTGACACCTCACTGACCTGAAAAATGTCTACTCTCTGACACCTCACTGACCTGAACATGTCTACACTGTGTGACACTTCACTGACCTGAACATGTCTACACTGTTACACCTCACTGACCTGAACATGTCTACAGCGGGACACCTCACTGACCTGAACATGTGTACACTGTGACACCTCACTGACCTGAACATGTCTACACTGTTACACCTCACTGACCTGAACATGTCTACAGCGGGACACCTCACTATGATGACTGTGTCTACACTGTGACACCTCACTGACCTGAATATCTCCACACTGTGATACCTCGCTGACCTGAAGATGTCTACACTCTGACACTTCACTGACTTGAACATGTCTACACTGTGACACCTCACTGACCTGAAGATGTCTACACTGTGATACCTCCCTGACCTGAAGATGTCTACACTTGACACTTCACTGACCTGAACATGTCTACACTGTGACACCTCACTGACCTGGCATGTCTACACTGTGACACCTCACTGACCTGAATATCTCCACACTGTGATACCTCGCTGACCTGAAGATGTCTACACTCTGACACTTCACTGACTTGAACATGTCTACACTGTGACACCTCACTGACCTGAAGATGTCTACACTGTGATACCTCGCTGACCTGAAGATGTCTACACTCTGATACTTCACTGACCTGAACTTGTCTACACTGTGACACCTCACTGACCTGACCATGTCTACACTGTGACACCTCACTGACCTGAATATGTCTACACTGTGACACCTCACTGACCTGAACATGTCTACACTGTGACACCTCACTGACCTGAGCATGTCTACACTGTGCTGTTTTCATAACAGAGAGAGAGAGAGAGAGAGAGAGAGAGAGAGAGAGAGAGAGAATGGCTGGGGGGATAAAGAGAGAAAGACAGATGAACAGATGGACAGAGAGAGAGAGAGAGAGAGAGAGAGAGAGAGAGAGAGAGAGAGAGAGAGAGATTGACAGACAGAGACAGGGAGACAGAGGCAGACTAACAGACAGACATAGACTTACAGACAGACAGACCGATAGGGAGACACAAAAATTTGGAAACACAGACAAACAGATAGACAGAGATAAACAGACAGGCATACAGATAGACAGACCGGCAGACCGACAGGCAGAGACAGAAACAGAGACAGAGGGGTGAGGAGGTGGCGTGGATGGAGGACAATGAGGCAGACAGACAGACAGACAGACAGACAAGGACAATGAGGCAGACAGACAGACGACAGACAAGGAAAAAAACAAGGCAGGCAAACAAACAGACAAAGACAGTGAGGCAGACAGACAGACAGACAGACAGAGTGACAACGATAACGATTTCACGCCGCTGACATTATTTGTGATTTCGGAAGAACCTGGCTGATTTCACGGACGCAGCAATGTCCTCTTAACGCACGGGATCAGGTTTTCCAATCCCCGCTTGAGAGAGAGAGAGAGAGAGAGAGAGAGAGAGAGAGAGAGACAGACAGACAGACAGACAAAGAGAGAGAGAGAGAGAGAGAGAGAGAGAGAGAGAGAGAGAGAGAGAGAGAGACCGCCAGGTTTGCCAGAGCGTTTCTCAGTGTTTCGGGCTGATTCAACGAATCTTTGATCTCTGAAAAGCCCGCTCACTCCCAAGCCCTTCGGGCAAGACTCCAAACCAATCCACCATGTCTGAATGCATGCATATTAAATTCTTGTTCGTCTGTACGAGCGATGAATCTCTCTCTTCCATCCTTTGTCGATGACCATCTTTTTGCTGGCGCAACGTGTGATCAGAGCGAATACACACTGGTCCCCGACGTGTTTAGACATTACCTCTGAAGACAAGATGTGGCTGTCTTTATAGTGTAATTAAAGGCAGTTACAGACGCATGTTGGCCCCAGCCCCGTACGCTAACATCTGACCGTAAGCTAACAGTAGTGCATACTACCCTGCGGATGGCGGCGGATAGGACTCACGCTCCGAAAGCCCCCGGACAACACCACCAGCAAAGCCCTGACCTGGAATCCCCAAGGCAAAAGGAAGCGAGGGAGACCAAGAAACACCTGGAGACGGAACCTGGAATCGACACCAGGCAGATGGATTACAGCTGGAACGAAGTAGAAAGGATTGCCCAGGACCGTGGACGTTGGCGGGCAGTTGTTGATGGCCTGTGCTCCGGCAAGAGTAATGGGCCTAAGTAAGTAAGTAGATACCGGCATGCGGGCTCTCTCTCTCTCTCTCTCTCTCTCTCTCTCTCATAGTGACTAGGGATAGCGCCGACAGAGGCAGTGACTCGGTTCTCACTAAACGTGCATAAAGCCGACGATATTATGGCATGCGTTCGTTCATCAGTTGGGGGAGGATGCATCAGTATGCTTCATTACAGAAATCGTATTGTCTTCTACAATACCCTTTCTTAGTGGTGGATTCCATACTCAGAGCATTATTCACAATGCACATAGTAGTGATTACTCACCACACACAGTGCCGAAAATAATGGCAAAATGCTCCATTTAGGACAGCTGTCAGGATAGGGGGCTGTTGTGTAAGCGTAGTTGGGGTGACGGGGGAAGGGGGGGGGGGGGGGGGGCGCACAGTCACAAGAATCTCACCGACGGTAAAACTTGAAAATTTAGCCAAGAAACGAAGAAAAAGAAATGCGAAAGTCTTTTTGGCAAGGAGCATATGAAAGAGAACGGGAAGAGGTGGGTACGTATCAATCTGCCCCCGTCTCATTGTGCCCCCGTCTCATTGTGCCCCCAACGTCATCTCATTGTGTCCCCGTCTCATTGTGCCCCCGTCATTCAGGGGAAAGAAGACACGTATAAATTAAGCAGACCCTTTAACCAGATAAACCATTTTCATGCCATCTTTATGACTAACACAAATCTGTTTCATATGAAATTATGTCGTCTAAATCTATATTTTACCACGCATTTATTCAGCCCGATTGAAAATATGTGTTGTTCTCACATGTTTGTGTACCAGCGGCTCAAAATCGCAGATCGTAAAAAAAAGTTGGCAGTCGCTTGCACTCACTGTAGAAAAGGGAGTGTGAGAAATAGCGGACAATGAGACGGGGGCGCAATGAGGCAGGGGCAGTTTGACATGACCCCGGGAAAGGGTCACATAATCACAAACACACATGTGCAGATGGAGAAACAAACAACATGGAGACCGATCGATCAAGACAGACAGACAGACAGACACGGAGGTATGGGGCCACGAAAACGATCATTACTCATATCCAGTCTCTCACTGGTTAATACGTAAGAGGACAACGCTTTTGAGTGCTCGCCTCTTGTGGCCCTACAAACTGTGACAGTCTCGGACTTTGGAGCGGAAGGTTGAGGGTTTGTGTCTTGTGGCCCCACAAACCGTGACAGTCTCGGACTTTGAAACGGAAGGTTGAGGGTTCGCGTCCCGGCGTAAAGTACTTTCATTCCGTCCCGCAAGTTTAGTCCGCCGGAGATGATAATAAGAGGGGAAGGAGAGGTGTGTGTGTGTGTGTGTGTGTGTGTAAGTGTGAATGTGGGTGTGGATTTGTGTGTTTACAGCGGGAAGGGGTAGGGGGATCACCGGAAAAAGGAGAAGAGAGCACGCAGGAAGGGTGTAGAATTTCAGCATATTGAATTGCGCCCCAATGCCTCCCGTCTTTTCTGTTTTTAATTCAGTGCAACCTGCCTTTGAAGCATAAGTTAGGGACGCAGATTTACCTAACTAATATAATCATGAAGATGATAACAACAACAATAACAACAACAACACAACAAACTACTACTACTACTACTACTACTACTACTACAACGAAAACAAAGAGTGTGGATTAGGTGGTGTGTTTTTGTTTTTCGTTTTGTTTGGTCTGGTTTGGTTGTTTCTTTCTCTTTTTTAAGACAGAGGATCCTTCAAATACAAGCAGTGAGAAAACAATGTATTCAACTATACAATGTAATTCAAACTATACAGTGTAATTTAAACTATAACTATTTCGCAGCGGAATTCTTACCCGCGCCCCCATCTGCCCTTTCTTATATCCACTGTCTACCAAAAAAAGAAAAAAAGAAAAGAAGCAGGTGGATTTTGTACAAAGTTACTTTCCGTTCAAATAATCTATGAAGACATCAAAGCATGCTATTAATTAAACACACTTTTTAATTAAAGAGTGTCAAGAGAGAGAGAGAGAGAGGGAGAGAGAGAGAGTGTGTGTGTGTGTGTGTGTGTGTGTGTGTGTGTGTGTGTGTGTGTGTGTGTGTGTGTGTGTGTGTGCCAGCTTGAGGGTAGGACTGGGAAAGGAGACTGAGCTATAGAAAGTAGAATATAGAAGTAGGGAAAGGGACATTTTCAAAACAGAAAAAAAGGGAAATGATAAAGAGAAGGGAAGCGGGGGGGGGGGGGTAAAAGTTTCTATGATAACTATCATAATGAAGGTGATGATTTCTCCTTTTTGTTGTTTTTCAGTACGTCTTTTTTTAATGGCAAGAAAAAGATGAAAACTAAGCTCCATTTCCACTCTCTCTTCACGTTCGCATTTTCTCTCGGTGACTAAAGTCCCCAACCCTCACTCCTGCAACCCTCTCCGTTCCTTCCCATACTTTTTGTCTTTCTGCCGTGCTGACTCGTCTCTTAGCTTTGTCTCTGTGATTTATTTGTTTTTAACTTTGCCTCATAAACGAAGGCTACTAACAAGTATCTGATTTGAGGCCTTGTGGCCCTAGTGAATAAAGAACTCCTCCCTGAATCTAAGGGTTCTGGGTTCAGTTCCCCGATCAGACTCTAACCTTCTTCAAGGCTTAGGACAAGCCTTTGAACTGAAGATTCGGATTTGGAAAGTTTCATTAAAAAGTGAATGCGATTAAGATTCTTTTCACCGTTCATAGCAGGCGCCATAGCAGGAAGAATCGTTATTCTCACACAAAAGGAAAAAAAAAAAATCTTCATCACTGGCATTGTTAGTTTTAAAGAGAGGTAACTGCAGGCGGAAACGGAAATAAACTTTAACAGTAATTTTAAGCGACTTCGCCGGTTAATATGGACAAACACAAATCACAAGACAAAGCACGACGCATTTCGACGCGTCACGGGACAATGGAAAAGAAGAACGAGCAATCACTTATCTTCTGGAATTCGGCACAAGATGGGCGTTTGGAGAATATGAAGTGATCGCTCGTTCTTCTTTTCCATTGTCCCTTGACGCGTCGTGTCTTGTCTTGTAGTTTGTTTAACGGTGGAGCTACTTAAAATCACTGTTAAAATTTACTGGCATTGTGCTTGGTCATCTTCCGTGAAGGCAAAATGTGGCTGCTTTTCAGGTGAATCGAAAACGGACTCGTATTCAGAAATATGAATAAAAACTACCTATGTGTTTCGTTTTGAGATGAGACCACTGTTATCGAAAAGATTCCTTGTGTTTGATACCCAGAATCCATCCACAAGCTTTCGCCTTTATTTCATTCATATTTTGTTTGCATTGTTACTTCATGGTGTGCTTATTGGTTGCATTTTGCTATTCTTTTTTCCGGTGTTATTCTCTGTAATCGTAAAAGTGTCGTTCCTCAAAAATATGGACCTAGAACAATGTGTCTTTTTTTTTTTTACTGTTGGCAGTCATTATTCGTTTATGTATTCATTCGCTTCTTTCTTTCTTTATATATGTATCCATTAATTCATCTATCTGTCTACATATTTTTCTATCTATTTCTCCATCTATCTATACATTTATCCATCCATCCATCTGTCTATCTATTTATCTATCCACCTCTCCATCTCTGTCTATCAGTTCATTTGTTTATTCATTCACGTATTTACAAATTTATGTATTTATTCATTTATGTATTTGTTGTTTACATTTTCTATTTATTGTCAATTACATTCACCAGTGAACTTCGGAAACCTAACAAGAGGAGCAGAGAAGGAAAAGAATCCACATTTATTTGCCGTCTCTTTGGTGTGTGTGTGTGTGTGTGTGTGTGTGTGTGTGTGTGTGTCGGGCGCTGGGGTGGGGGATTGAACCCCTATTAGCACTAACGCTGAAGAAAGGGTGACTCTACTCACCCACCCACACGAGAGCGTCAGCCGAAGCCCCGACAGAGTAGAGGGCGAAGCCGATGGCGAAACCCACGGCAGCCCCGATGACAGACAGGACCAGCAGAGCCGGCTCCCAGTTCATGAAGCGCTGACAGCATCCTTTGGCCCCTTTGGAACTCTCTTCCGCTTCCGGCTCCATCACTTCGGTACACTGAAAACGAGGCGAAGACAGTACAAGGGTTATCTGCTCTCATAGCGCTTGAGGATACCTCCACGAACACATGTGTGTCGTCGCACAAATGCATACGCACATCCATATCCCTCC
>JADBJO010005997.1:142500-145800 GCA_016801955.1 Conus betulinus | reverse complement strand
TCCGCCGCCTCCTCCGCCGTGTGCAAGGCGCGAGTGGGGCTCCTGGCCAGCGGCTTCAGCCTGCTGTTCGGCCCCTTGTTCGGCAAGTCGTGGAGAGTCTTCAGGCTCTTCCACAACGCGGGGAAGAAGCGAATGGTGAGGAGATGCGGGGATGTGTGTGTGTGTGTGTGTGTGTGTGTGTGTGTGTGTGTGTGCGTGTGCATGTGTGTTGTGTGCGTGCGTGCGTGCGTGCGTGTGTGTGTGTGTGGTGTGTGTGTGTGTGTGTGTGTGTGTGTGTGAGCGTTTACTGATTTTTCATTTTAGTTGTTCTGCTTCTTGTTGTCTGTTCTGGTCCTGTTCTTCTGCTTCATTTTCTTCACTTTTTTTTTTTGTTTTTCCCCCCTTCTCCCGCCCGCTCCTATTCTTTTTTTGTGTTTTATTTTCCTTGTCGTCGTCGTCGTCGTTGTTGTTGTTGTCGTTGTTGCTGTTGTCCTTCCTTCTTCTTTCTCATTTTTATTAGTTCTTTCCTCTTCTTCTTTTCTTACTCTATTATTTTTTTGTCGTTCATTCATTAATATTTTTCATTTTTTTTTTTTTTTGTTCTTCTTGTTTTTTTTTCCTCTCATTCTTCTCCTCCTCTTCATAATTCTTTCTGTTTCTTTCTTTCCATTCCTTTTCTCGTATTCTTCATTCTTCTTTTGTTCTTCATCTGTCTCATTTTCTGCTCGCAATTGTTTTTGTTTCTTCCCTTTGTGCTTCTCCTCTTCATTCTTCAAATGTTTCTTTCCTCTCATTCTTATCCCCCCCCCCCCCCCCCCCACCCCCCCCCCCATTCTTCTTATTTCTTTCTCTCAATTTTTTTTTTTCCTTCTCTTCGTCTTCGTTTTTCCTCCTCTTATTCTTATTTCCCCCCTCTTACTTTTCTTGTTTTTTTTCCCCTCTCTTTATTTTTGTTATTCTCCTCTTCTTCATTCTTCTTGTTTCTGTCATTCTTCTTCTTCTCCTCTTCATTCTTCTTGTCTCTTATCATTCTTTCTTCTCCTCTTTTCGCTCCTTGTTTCGTTCTCTCATTCTTCTTCTTCTCTTCTTCATTCTTTGTATCTCTTCTCATTCTTCTTCTCCGCTTCATTGTTCTTTCTCTTCTCGTTTTTTCGTCTCCTCTCTAGGCTCCTTGTTTCTTTCTCTCCTTCTTCTTCTTCTCCTCTTCGTATTTCTTTTCTTCCTGCTCTAAAGTGGTCCATGCACGTTACAACCGGCACTGAAGCAGCTGTCCTGGTTTGTGCACAGATCATCAGGGACCGTCGCCTGCTGCTGATGACCGGAGTCTTGCTGCTGCTGGACGTGATCCTGCTGCTGATTTGGCAGGCCACTGACCCCCTGACCTTTCGACCACTGTCCATATTTCGACAGGTAGTGGTGAGCCGAGACGCTCTTGACGCACGAGCACTTCCACATGCATGGGTACACATGGCGCGAGTTAGCACGTGGAGCAGATTCTCTCTCTCTCTCTCTCTCCTCTCGCTCGCTCGCTCGCTCGCTCACACACACACACACACACACACACACACACACACACACACACACACACACACACGCATTTACGGGCGATTCAAATATGCACATTTTGAACGTTATTTTTAGCTCTCTGTGAAAGCGATTTTTGAATGATTAGTACAGTGTAACTTCTTCAAATAGTCAGAAAGCGTAGAAAATTAATGTACTTCACGTTCGTTTACTTTTAACTTGGAATGACCTTTCATCAAATCAGCAGGCATGCACCTGTGACCTTTTGGCGTTTTCCCCATCAGAGTTACTTATTTTGTTATAGTCGGCCAACATATAGATTTTGTTTCTGTTTACACAGTCAAATATATATACATAACTCTCCACTAAGTCACTGTCACTGAATCTTCTTCCCCTGAGCGAATATTTCTCTATTTCGTTGCAATCTTGCTGCTCTTTTTTTGTGGGTGGGGGAGGGGGGGGGGGGGGGGGGGGGGGGGGCTCGCAATTACATCGAAGATCATTTGACATATGTGACACCGCGCAGTAGTCGTACCCAATCAGTGGAGTCCAATGGTATTTGTGTAAGGCTTTGAAAATGTTTCCTTGCCAGCACAGAACATGTTTAATGCCTCCCCCCTCCCCATAGGTATGTGATGTAAAAGTAACTTAATCGTGAATTCATATATGGCAACAGATAACAATAATGACTACTAGGGAAACAGTAGTGATTAAAACTGAGAAGAAAGGAACATTAATTTGCAAGTAAATTAAGGTCAAATGATATGAAATTTAAAAAAGGGAACAAAAGTGAAAATGTAAAACAAAACAAAATGTCGTTCAGCGATTTGATTGGATGATTGTTACAGATAGACGTGTTGAGACGTGTTGATGCATTTTGCCATTAGTTAGTGGATGGAGTGCTGTGCCTTTAAAGTTTCGGTATTATTGAACGTTTTTGTATGTAACTGTGCAGAAAAATGTGGAATAATCAAATATACAAATTGTTCATCAGGTAGAGATTGTGGTGGAAATCAACCATTCAGAAGAAACACAGATTCAACGTCGATTGTTATAATTCCTTCACTGACACAAGTTTCAGTCATTTTGTGCTTTAAGTTTGTCCAGGAAAATGCGAACTATATTGTATTGCCCCCAATATGTTGTCTGCGTGTCTTAAATGCCAATGACAACACGACGAAACATGGATTCTTCAGATGGAGTCGGCACACGCAGTGGGGTCGAACTCCAGCACGCCGCTACAGATAATCCAGGTCCACTCTTGCACCAGTCCAGCCTCCCCTTTCTGGCTGGCCGCCTTTCTCGTCCTCAAGATGGCGCTGCTGTGCTACGGCCTCTTCCTGTCCTGGCAGACACGCGCGGTGGCGCTTCCGTCCATGAACGATTCGCGGTGCATTGTGGTCAGCGCCTTGACGACGGGTCGCCATGGCGACGCTGGCCGTGTCGGTGACGCACGTGCTTCCGGAACGACCCAACGTGGTGTGCGCATGCGTGGTGCTGTCAGTATGGCTGTGTACTATGGTGACTCTGTGCACGGCCTTCATTCCCAAGGTGAGGCAGGCTGTGGCTTTGCTGTGTGAGCACTATAATTATTGTTATTCGTGCGATCATTGTTGTTGTCGTTGTTGATGATGTTATCGTTGAAAGGAATTTGTTCAGTAAGGCTGGGTCACGTAAACAATGAACAACTGATGTTATGCTCTAAAGTTAACTTTAGACAGGTGGTGAGACCAAAGCAGACAACATTAAGACAGACACACAGACAGACAGACAGACAGACAGACAGACACACACACA
>JADBJO010005997.1:132500-140000 GCA_016801955.1 Conus betulinus | reverse complement strand
CCCGTCCCCATGAGCCGTTCCACGTCCAGAAATCTTGGCGGGTCCGACTCGCAGATGACGTCATTTCGCGGCGGGAATCCTGGCAGGAACGGCGACTTCCGTAAAGAGAGCATCCAGTGGCGCGACTCTGCCATGAAACAAGGCAAGGGAGAGAACTGCGTGAGTTTCGAGAACGCAGGTTTCCAAGAAAGCGGAGATTTCGATTGCAGTCTTCGGGATAGGAAATCGTCTGACCTCTACTCCGCCATGAGTAACAGTGAGGAAGAGAAGAGGTTCCAGAGTAGCTCCGTTAAAAACTCCCCAAGTTCCAACACGGCCGGAGACTCCCCTTTCTCTGGGCCCTCCGTCAGCGGCAGAAAAACGTCACAGGAAGTGACGCAATCCGCTGCGGTGACGTCAAACAGTGGAGGATCGTTGGTACCCCCGCCTACACCTTGGGAAGTCATCCCGGCAGCGCTACTGCGGTCAGGACGGTCGCGTTTCCTCGCCAGCTCTTCACCCAGAATACGATCCAACCTGCTCTGTTTTCCAGAGGACATACAGTACCTCAGAAAACTCCGCCCAGGCGACCAATTCCCGTAGAGGCAGCCCCTACTCGGACACCGCCAAAGCCTCGTCCTTTCACAACAGCGACCGGAGCAACAAACGGAGACGACGTCGCCGTCTTCATCATCATCATCCCCCATCACCAACACCGACGACGTCACAGCGCCGCCAGCGTCACCAGCGTGGAGAGGGTCTCCGAGCTCCGGGCCGCCATCGCTCTCGATCTGCAGCGCGCGCGGTCCTTGAGCAACGTGCTGGGCAACTCCGTCAGCAAGGACCTGGACAACATGTACCGTCGCCACAGCCGCCGCATCCGGAGGAGGAGCTCGTCCATCAAGTCCCGAGAGGACCTCGCCGAGTCCATCGTGGGGTCCTACGGCCTGGAGGACAGCACAGACGCCATGTCTTACATCTCCAGCTTTCTCCCCGTCCCTTCACTTCCACACTGGCACGGGGACTTTCCTACGTCACGCACGGAGCGCTCGGTGCTGGACAATGACGTCTTGTACCCCGAGCGACGTCACAAACACGTCGCTACGTCACCACGCGAACGAGATCAGGGACGGAGCTACGCTGGCAAAGGCGGCGACGACAGTCGCGCGGGCGGACGCTCTGAACCTTATGAACGTGCGCCAGAGACTGGAACCTCGTATCGCAGACACTTTTCCCTTACAGATGAACGAGACGCGAAATCTTTAGCGGGGAAATTGAAGAGGAAGCAGCGGCTGGGCAGCGTACCGAATTCCAATCTTAGCGGAGGCGAGTACTGGGCAGCATGTCGAGGCACGGCTGAAGAGAACGGCAGGGGTGTGAGGGGGATGCAGGGCGGAGGGGACGATGTTCAGGTGTTTTCGGTGCACACCCCTCAGCCCCCGTCTTTCGTCCGGAAAGGCTATGCCCTGACCAGAACGCTGTATTCCACGGATACCTATATGACAGTATGACAGTGGAAATGGGAAGGACAAAAAAGAGAGAGGATGGGATTGGGACAGAGAGAGAGAGAGAGAGAGAGAGAGGAGAGAGAGAGAGAGAGAGAGAGAGAGAGAGAGAGAGGGAGAGAGAAGAAAGAGAGAGAGAGAGAGAGAGAGAGAGAGAGAGAGAGAGAGAGAGAGAGAGAGAGAGAGAGAGAGAGAGAGAGAGAGAGAGAGAGAGAGAGAGACAGAAAGTGAAGGGGGATGGGGAGGATGGAGGTGATGGAACAGAGAACAAGAGAGGGACAGAGAAAGATAAAAATGGCAGAAGTGGTTGAGGAACTCCCTCTCTCTCTCTCTCTCTCTCTCTCTCTCTCTCTCTCTCTCTCACACACACACAGGGTGTGTGTGTGTGTGTGTGTGCGTGTGTGTGTGTGTGTGTGTGTGTGTGTGTGTGTGTGTGTGTGTGTGTGTGTGTGTGAGAGAGAGAGAGAGAGAGAGAGAGAGAGAGAGAGAGATTTCGTTTGGTTGGTTGGTTGGTTGGTTGAATATTTTGTGGGTGTTTCCTTCATATTTACAAGCAACATTTAGAGCAACACGTATAGTTTTAAAAAAAATGCCAAAACAAGTTTGTAGTCACTGGTGACATGTTTTTTTGTTTTGTTTGTTTTTTTTTTTATCCCTCCACCACCCCTGCCTTTACTATTTTCTTTTATTTTTTTTTTTTTTTCTCCTTTTTTCCTCCTTTTTTTTCTTATCTTCTCTTTTTTTTTTTGTTGTAAAGGCGGTCTCTTTTCCCCCCATTTTTTTTGCCCCCCCCCCCCCCCCCCTTCTTTTTCTCCAACTTTCACGCACCATGCAACTCTGTATGTTGTATTGCTACAGATGGTCATTTTCTTGCTGACTTTAATGTTTTAGCGTTTGATACAGAGCGTCAGGGTTTATTTTGATCTAGTGTTCGGTGTAGTGACACTTTCACACCGCATGTAAAAAAAAAAAAAAAAAATAAGAAAAAAAAAAAGAAGACAACCTGGTGACAACTTGGTGTCGCAATGAGGTACATCTAGACATGTAGACGACAGAGTTGTGTTTTGTCTCCTCCTAGGTATCTCTACTCCCGCAATAACCCTGTTTCCATTTAAATGGCAGATCAAGACGGGTGTACTATCTTGATATGTTGTGTGTGTGTGTGTGTGTGTGTGTGTGTGTGTGTGTGTGTGTGTGTGTGTGTTCTCGACTGCGGACGCTTAAAATAAAAGACTTATTTCAGATTCTGAACAAAACAGATGTGGTCATCGTTGCTCTTTGAAGAAAGATAAGACGTTTTGAAAGCATGGCCATCAAAATGTGACAAAGGTGCTGTAAATTGGTGAAAAGGAAAAAAAAAAAAAGTAAAAAAAAAAAAAACATAGATAGATATAATGCCAGGAAACTCTCTCTCTCTCTCTCACTGTGTGTGTGTGTGTGTGTGTGTGTGTGTGTGTGTGTGTGTGTGTGTGTGTGTGTGTGTGTGTGTGTGTGTGTGTGTGTGTGTGAGAGAGAGAGAGAGAGAGAGAGAGAGAGAGAGAGAGAGAGAGAGAGAGAGAGAGAGAGAGAGAGAGATGATGATGACAATGATGATGATGATGATGATGACGGAGATGATGTAGATGATGATGATGATGATGATTTTTATTTCGAAGGGCTAGAGATCAGCGAGTACATGCTGCTTCCATCCAACCTTTACCCTCAGAAATGTAGCCAACTAGCTTAAACTAAGAACATTTGAAACGGGCGGGCATAATTCTATTCAGTCACGGAACCTATCAAGCAACTCTAGCTGTATCACAGTTCGTCGTAAACATGAACTCTAAGAAGAACACCAACAATATAAAATAATGTAATCAGAGGGAAAAAAAAACGAATTTTTTTCGTTTTCAATGTTCATTACCTTTGATCTGTTGGTATATTTTAGTTAAGAAACAAAACTAGAAGGAAAATGATATGAAAATAGCCCTTATTAACAAAATCCCACCATCACGTTCTGATAAAATACAGAAAAAAACAGCGGATTAGCCGAGAGAAAGGGAGCAGGTATTGAAAATAGGTAACATGGTTAATCCTGTAATCCTCGGAGAATCAGTCAACTAGTGAGGTACAGAGATTACCTCCGAGATAGAGATCAGCAGGTCACGAACTGATTCCAGAAATGCAAAATGCTGACGGAGCCAAAAAATTAACTGGTTGAGGTCACAATCTGCGATATCGGTGTGAGATATGATAGTGACGCGCAGCAAACACACACACACACACACACACACACACACACACACACACACACATAACAATATGTCCACTGTTCTCTCTCTCTGTCTCACAGACACACACAGACACAGACAGACAGACAGACAGACAGACAGACTCTCTCTCTCTCTTAAAAAGAATGGTAACCTATCCTCGGCTTCCACTCGTGTGGGCAGTCTGATCCCAATATCTTCATCATCTGGGTCACAGAACGTCAGAACTTGCTAGCAACATCTAGCTTTGATAAGCATAAAAAGACTCACAAGGGAGATCACTGCACTCAGAACTTACCGAGTCGTCAGTCTTCACAGAGATGTAGACGCATGCTTCACACTGCTGCGACTCGTGTGGGCCTGCCGTGCAGAAGACACAGTCAGCCCCTGAGTCTGGAATCCAGACTGACCATGAAGAAAGACACACAGCAGCAGTATAGGAATGGGGGGGGGGGGGTGGTGTGTGGAAGAGGGGGTGGGTGGGTGGGTGGTGGACAGGGCAGGAGCCATGCAGGTAGCGGGCAGGCAACTCTTCAGGAGCGAGGAAGCAGTCATGCGCCTGTACAGGAAAGGGAGGAAACTGGGATACATGAATTAAGGAAAGAAGAAATGCAGAGGAGAGTTGGTAAGGTAAGGTAAGGTAATCTTGCTTATAGCCCAGCCGACCGCAAAGGGCCATATCAGTGCTGTCACCACGTTAAAATCAACTCACAAATCATTCATTCACACAACTCTTTAAATACATCTTCTAAAAAACCCTCCCGAAATTTTGTTAAAAATCTTTTCACTGTAAAAAAATCAGATCCGATGAAAAATGTTAAAATCTCTTTTAAGAATTCAAAGATCGCATTAGGCGGAACATCTCTGAACAAGATTTTTCATGGAATCTGCTGTAAAATGTTTGTGTCTCACATCATGCAAGTCCCAACACTCTAAAAGAATATGTTTCATTGTGAGTGGCGCATGACATGAAATGCACCACGGAGCTTCTTCACTCTTTAAAAGGTACGGATGGGTAAAATACGAGTGGCCGATGTGCAGCCTCACAGCCACGTAGAAAAAGAGGCAGGCAGCAATACAGCAGGATAAGAGGCGGACAGCAGTACAGAAAAAAAGGGTCTGGAATGAATACAGGAAGGGAGAGGAGAGACATGCTGGAAGAGAGCAGACAGCATTCCAGTAACAATGGAAGTGAACCAAACAGATAAAGAGGGAGGCAGCTACGCAGGAAAGAAGAAGAGTACCTTTCCGCTCTGGTACGACTTGACAGGGCTACACCCTACGCTTTTTGTACTCCCAGTTCTTATAGAACAGGGAGTCCTTTACGATGGGAACGAAGAAATGCTGTCCGTGTGTCTTTCTGTTTGTGTGTGTGTCTGTCTGTGTGGCTGTCTGTCCGTGGTCAAAATGTATTCCACTCGCACCAGACAAAACTTCTGGGCCGATCTTTCTGAAAATTTGTAGGTATATTTATTATGGGTCACGGATGATGTTCAATGTTTTATTTTACCAGAATAGCCGCCACTAACTGCTAAACGGCCCCAAAACGGTTTTCCTTCTTTATGAAATATCTCTGAAAGTACTTCGCCGATTTCTTATCTCAGTGTCAAAATACATTATGAAGCATGTTTGATTGTGAAGTTTTTAAAATTTTTAAAAAATATTATGACGCATGTTTGATTGTGACGTTTTTGTACACGCGTATTCAAGATAGATCTACACTGGGAGTATGCTTTGCATCTTGTTTTTTTCTCAACACATCTCAGCGTCACGCACAGGCCCGAGAAATACAGACACCTGCTGCGGGAAACCTGTACAACAGTCTTAAAGGTCCTGTAAACCCGGTTTTAAGTTTGCACAGTATGGCAAAATCACTGTAAAATGTGAACCAAAATAATACATAAAATCATTATAATGCATGATATCACGCATACTCACGCAGATTTAGTCACATTTAAGGGGGAAAAAAAAAAAGCACCAATGAAATCTCGTTCGAATAGCCCGCTGCTGACGTCAGCGCTGTGACGTCATGTCCAGGGCACAAAATTACAGTACGCCACATGCCCGTGTGTTCTGAAATATAAATCATATCACAGTTTCTGTCACTGGGCAAAGCGTCTTGACATGAAAATGATGCTACAGAGACAGAATACATTCAGTATGTCGGCTATTAGTTGGCATCAAGATAATAACTGTTACCACTTTAATGTCTTTTTTTTTTCAAAGTTAATTGACAGTTCTTTTATGCCTAAACTTAATAACGTGCTAAAAGTTGTCCATATACAAGAAAAGAATAATGATGATCTGCAACCTCGTTCAGTTATACATGGCATGAACATCTACTTACTTGTGAGGTCTCCTGTGTTCGTATTCCTCTTTCCACCGATTTCTTGCGACTCGTTTGAGAAGCACTATGGCGGCATCAATGCTATACCTGGAACAACAGAAATTGTACAAATCAAATCATTTCTGGAACTGCAATGTCTACTTTGACGTATGAGTGAGTGGGTGACTGTTGAAATCCAGTTGTTAACTCATATCACATATATTGGTGTAGGCTTATTAGCCTCTTGCCTGCTCTATAGAATGTCTGATATTCAGTTTCTGATTGCATAGCGAGGGTATGCAGGAGACAACTAAGTTGGACTAACTTCCAGTATTTAGATTTGTCTAGGAGTACTAATATGCTTCACCGTGTTTGTCTATTTGATTTTAAGACACGTTAAGTATTCGTGCTGCAACAATATTGGATGAAGAAATCTGAAGGTTAATACCCCATTTTGGAAAAAAGTGTGCAAGCAAGCTGAATCAAAAGTTTTCATACTTTTCATGGAATGTCCTTCTGGCTGTTAGGATATTTAAAGTTAACAGATTGTATGTAGTTTTGAGATAATAACCATGCAGAATTTTGACATGTAAACTCAGTCTCTCATCATGCCAGCATCATTCATTAAAAATGCAAGAATAATGCTCAATTCTATCGCATGAGCAGATTTCTATTTCAGCCGTTTGGCTTTTGTACAAAAAGAATAAAATTACCTTCATTTAACTTTCTTTTCCCTGCACTGCTGGGTTCTTTATAAATTCCAAACACAGGCAAGTTGCTTGATTGAATGTTAAGCAGTAAACTAGGTGAGTGGGCAGTTTCAAGAAAGCATTATCAACTCACAAAACAAAAAAGTTAACAGGTAAATTTTTTCACAGAGAGCACGGTCACTGAAAGCATTCATGCAACTCCTATTCTTCATTTGGAAGTTTGCAAAGAGTTTCTTCTTTACAATTTGGAAAACTATTTAAAAATATTTTTTTTTTCATATGGATGAATACATAAAAAAATTTGTTCAAGAAACAAGAAATAAGATTTTCATTCATGTTGAGAGAGAGAGAGAGAGAGAGAGAGAGAGAGAGAGAGAGAGAGAGAGAGAGAGAGAGAGAGATTAATTTTTTTTTCACAATTATAACTTCATGACCGAATACAACAGTATTTCCAGGCAACAGCATGAATATATATATATATATATATATATATACATACATACATACATACATACATATCTCTCTCTCTCTCACTCTCTCTCTCTCTCTCTCTCTCTCTCTCTCTCTCTCTTTCTTAACTTTTTTTCTTTCTTTTTTACCGCACGAAGACACTGCAGCATAAGCTTACGTGACACACAAATTTAGTGCTCAGCTACAAAAATGACCTAAACTCTGCACGTACCGGCTCAGGCAATCGCTGAAAACACCTTCGTGGCTGGTGATACACTGTT
>JADBJO010005997.1:112500-115000 GCA_016801955.1 Conus betulinus | reverse complement strand
GCCACGTGCGCAGGACTGGCGATGGACTGGCTCTCAGGCACAGTCTACTGGACCGACAGCCATTACCAACGTGTCAGCGCCGTTTCCGATCGCACCGGTCACGTGCGCTGCCTGGCATGCCGGGACGTCGATCAACCACGTGACGTCGTGGTTCATCCAGTGAAAAGGTTTTTCTTCTCTCTGATTTGATGCAGGCTCTAGACTGACACTCGGCTCACCCGATCAGAGTCCAGATGCCAGACACAGGAACTGGCTTTGACTGCCCAATCTGTTGACTGGCTTTGACTGCCCGATCTGTTGACTGGCTTTGACTGCCCGATCTGTTGACTGGCTTTCAAGCCATGCTGATGGTTATATATGTTTTGCTGGCGAGCCCCCACCACCCCCCCCCCGCCTCCTCTCTTTACTCGCCTCCTCCCCCCTCCCCCTCTAACTCTCTTCTCTCTTCTTGCCCCCACGCCGATCTCCTGTGATGATAAATCCGTCGTTTATATGACCTAAGTTAGGGGAGAGAGGGAGGGAAGGGAGGAGGGGAGGAAGGAGGGATCGACTTGAAATTTGAACGCAGCATTGTCAGAGTTTCGTCTTTGCTTGTTCTCATGCTTTTGATTCCTTCGTTGTGGCTTTATATCACATCTCTTGTCATATTGAATAGATGTTTCGTTTGATTACAATCATAAAAAGCGTACACAATGCTTGCATACTCGTATGCAGAGTATGTATGGGTTGAACTAGGGCCCAATGTCACCGTGAATATATATGCATGAGGTTTTGAATGCTTGTATTTAGATTTGGTCACAAGGTAAAGCGCCATTAGCTGAAGTCTAGAACATGCGCTGAATACACGTTTGATATTATATTATTATCATAATACAGGTTTGACCAGGCACCATGGTGTGCAGGCTTTTAGTCACAATCTGGCGACTAGGGATTTATACTCGTGTCTTTTTTGCTGGAAACTTGCACTGAAAAAAAAAAATTAAGTTGTTTATTCATTGATTTCTTATTTCAGTTTCGTTTTTTGGACGGACGTGGACGTCGGCAATCCCCGAATAGAACGGATCAACGTCATCAACATGCACCGGGACATCGTCATCAGTCGCCAAGCTAGGTCACTGGCACTGGCTGTTGACCTCAAACAAGACATGTAGGTTTTGCCTGGTAATTTGCTCTGTCTGTCTGTTTTACACACACACACACACACACACACACACACACACACACACACACACACACACACACACACACACTCTCTCTCTCTCTCTCTCTCCTCTCTCTCTCCCCTCTCTCTCTCTCTCCTCTCTCTCTCTCTCTGTTTACACAACATAAACCTGTCTGTCTGTCTGTCTGTCTGTCTCAGTCTCCATCTCTCTCTCTGTGTCTCTCTCTTTCAGTTATACACAACTTATATTGATCTATGTATGTGTGTGTGTGTGTGTGTGTGTGTGTGTGTTATACCAAGCATAGATCTCTCTCTCTCTCTCTCTCTCTCTCTCTCTCTCTCTCTCTCAACTCTCTCTGTCTGTCTGTCTTTCTGTTTGTCTGCCTGTGTGTATGTGTGTGTGTCTTCGTGAGCGCATATGTGTGCATGCATGCGCGCGCGTGTGTGTGTGTGTGTGTGTGTGTGTGTGTGTGTGTGTGTGTGTGTGTGTGCATGCGTCTTTGTACTGGCGCGCATCTGGGACGTACATTCATATTTGTATAAAAGTGCCTTCCTCCTATGTATTTCCAGAAATGTGATATAAGACACTGGTATGTGTGTGTGTGTGTGTGTGTGTGTGTGTGTGTGTGTGTGTGAGAGAGAGAGAGAGAGAGAGAGAGAGAGAGAGAGAGAGAGCACATTAGAGTGTGTGTTAGTATGTGTGTGTTTGTGTGCATGCATGTGGCCACATTTGTTTGATTTAGCATGTGTGGTATGCATGTACCAATGCGTACATGAGTGTGTGTTGGCATACAAGCTCGCATGCTTCGAGACAAACCCAGGCTAGTACATTCTCGTGCACTAAGGTGTTCCCACAGACATGTGTGACAGATCGAACCTGACAACGATTGGACAGTGATGTACTGACGGACAGGTTATACTGGAGCGAAGGGCCGCTACTCTGCCGTGCGGACCTGGATGGGCGGGGTCGTGAACCTTGTAGCTCCGCCCCCAGCTACACGCCATTGGCTATCAAGTCCATGGACATTGTGCACGTGCGTACTGAGCGGCGTTTGTTTTCCTTTGTTTTACTTTTCTATGAATGGAAAGCGATGTTGTGGACTCTGGTTTTAAGTTTAGTTTTGTTTTTTTTAGCAGACTTGTCGGGTCTTGGGATTATTATTGGAAAAAACTTCAGCACCATAAAAACACCACCGAAATGATTTGGCAGCAGTTCAGTGTCTCCTCCGGCGGGTTTCCTAATGGCGACCTGATGTTGGTTGCTGTCTGTGGATTGCCTGTGCAGGAGCAACTGTGTGACTATGTATGAGGTGGCTGTGCAAATTGATGAGCGGCTTG
>JADBJO010005997.1:107500-110000 GCA_016801955.1 Conus betulinus | reverse complement strand
CTCTCTGCCGCTTCTGCCATTGTTTTCAGGGCTCTGGTTTTTTCCCTCCCTGCAACTGAGAGCTGTTTCATGAGGTTGTATGCAGACGTTCCTACAAACCCCCTAGCTCCAATTTCTGCAGTGAGGACTTTGACCTGATAGCCTTCTCTCCTCAGGCTGTTTGCCAGATCAGCATACTTTTCAGTCTTGTAGATTTGAGCTGCCTCCATTCTGTTCTCATATGGCACCGTGAGCTCGATCATGATCAGCTGCTTGGTTGACTGAGAGTGGACTACTATGTCTGGTCTCATGCCACTCTTGCTGATGATCTCTGGGTGACTCTTCCATTCTGGGAGGTCTGCAGTGCACTCCCAGTCATCTGCGCCGTCCAGCAGACTCTGCCTGCATGTTTCTGAGTGGCACTGTTGTTTCTTGGCCATGATTCGCTACCTCCTGCCGTGAAGAATGTTGCGGGTGCTTTTGGGAGTCCTGATTTTCCCTTTTTTGTGGTGTTGGTACTAGCCCAGACTACTTGTACAATCTCTTTGAGTACTTGGTTGTGCCTCCATGTGTACTTTCCTTGAGCCAGGGCTACTTTACATGAGCTTAGGACATGCTTCACTGTTTGTTTTTCATGGCAGAGGGGGCATGAAGGATCGTCTGTTTTTTTCCCCCACTTCACCAGGTTTGCATTTGAGGGCAGAAAGTCATATGCAGATCTGAGAATGAAGCTGATCCTGAGAGGGGCCATGTGCCAAATGTCATTCCAAGTGAGACTTCTTTGGAGTGCATTCTCCCACGTTGTCCATTGCCCTTGCTGGCTCTGCTGGACTGCTTTTTGGAGTTTTTTGGTCTTCTTCTTTTCTCATCTCCTGAATCATCATGTCTCTTTTGGCTTTTCCTTTGGCCTTTGACCACCATTCAGTTTTGCTGTGTATGTCCTGTTATTCTCTCTGATCTTGAGACTTTAATAATAATAATCATAATGATAATAATAACAATAATAACAGTGATAATAATAACCATGATACTACTACTACTACTACTACTACTACTACTACTACTACTACTACTACTACTGGAAGGAAAAAATACTGCGATGAAAAGTCAAGTTTATCTCACTGAAAAGTTTAATTGTTCCATGATAAAATATTACTTTTTTAAGGCTCCTTATGATACGTGGCAAATGCCAGTTGCTTTGTTTTCTCTGTTTGAGTGATTCATTTGCTTGTTTCAATCATTTTGTTTTTAATTTATTGAACAGTTCTTTTCTTCTGTGTTTGTCCTTTGAGGTTAAATAGCTATGCTTATCATGCATGTCTGTGATTAGACAAAGAAACGCATATAATGCTCAGTAATGTATAAAGATGATGATGACGATCATGATCATTATTATGATGATGATCATGATGATTACGTCTTGTTGTTGTTATTATTGTGTTACTACGCGTTTTGCAGTCCTTATTTGTAATTTGTGATTTTGTTTTGAAATAAAAGTGATTATATATATATATATATATATAATCACACACACACACACACACACACACACACACACACACACACACACACACACACACACACACATATCTATATATATCTATGTATGTATGTATGTATGTATCTATCTATATGTATATATGTCACACCCCTGACCTGCCACCCGTATGGGGGAGATCCTGAAACAGCCAGGGAAGAAACAGTGAGGTAGGGTTAAAAGAAGGAGGAGGTAACCAACTGCATAGAAGCAGAAGAAGAGTCGCTCAGGGTTGAAGCCCACTGGAGAGTTGTCGTTCATGGTTCATGCTGTGTAGAGAAAGCGGTGGGGGGGGGGGGGGGGGGGGGGGGGGGGGGGGGAAGAGGGTAGAGGAAGAGTTGGGAAGTGACGAATAGAAAAGGCTTCAGTGAGAACAATCCTGCCGACAGTCAAATAAACAAACGAGGCCCCCGAACCAACGAACACAGGTAAATGCATCTTTGCTGCATCTTTTGGGGAAGTGGCAAAGCAAGCAATCAATCAATCGATCAATCAACCAATCAACGAACCAATCAACGAAAAACAATCAACGAATCAACCAATCAACCAATCAATCAGTCAATCAGTCAATCAGCCAATCAATCAATCAATCAATCGATCAATCAATCAATCAATCAATTTACAAATCAAACAGTAAACGATCACTCACTTACTCACTCACTCAAACAGTAAACAAGTCAATTAATCCATCAATCGACCAATCAATCAATTAATCAATCGATCGATCGATCGATCGACCAATCAACCAATCACTCGATCAATCGATCTTCCAGGATTTCGTCGTGTGGACAGACTTTGGAGCAGGGATCCGAGCCTCCGACAAGGAAGATAACTTTGACACACTGTTTACCGACAGCAGAGTGCTCGTTCCTGGCCAGTTCATTGGCGACCTCCTTTACTTTCATCCGTCTCGGCAGCCCTTAGACCACAGTGAGTAGGTCACCACCACCCAACACCACCACCATCACCACCTCCACCACCACC
>JADBJO010005997.1:90000-95000 GCA_016801955.1 Conus betulinus | reverse complement strand
CGCTCTCAGGCACACACACACACATACACACACGAACACACATATACACACAAACACTCATGTACACTCACACGCGCACGGCACGCGCACGCACACACGCACGCACACACACACACACACACACACACACACACACACACACACACACACACACACACACACACACACCACAGCCTTCCCTGCCCCTCTCCCCCTTCGTCCTCCCAACCCCACTCTCTGATTCATTCTTTGATTCTCTCTCTCTCTGTGTCTTTCTCTCTCTCTCTCTCTCTTTCTCTGGACACACACACACACACACACACACACACACACACACCACACACACACACACACACACACACACACACACACACATACACTCACACACACACACATATGTATGTATATACACACACTCATACACACACACACACACACACACACACACGCACACACACACACACACACACACACACACACGTACGTACGTGAGCGTGCGCGCGCGCACACACACACACTTCTTCGTTGTCTCATACACAAGGATACAAGTATGCTAGGAAGATTTCAGACTTGGTTCCAAAATGTAAGAAAAGGAACAGGATTGGCTCATTTAGCAGAGCGGCAGTCTTGGGGCAGGACTGCTCAGCCGGTAGAGCAGACGACTCGTAATGGAACTGCAGGCCTGAATCTTCGCCGTGCTTTTTTTCAGTTCTAAGGGGGAAGAGGAGGGGATGAGGGGGGGCGGGTTTCTGTTCCGTCGGAATTTGCATTGGTTTGTGACTCCGTTTCCCGAAATGTCCTCTGGACACACGACTAGGCGTACAAACCGAGGTTCTGTGTATGAACGCACGTATAACATCTTGCATAGACGTTGGCTGCTAGTATGGATGTCATTTACACATTGGGTGCACCATGCATGGAAAATCAAGAGAATGAAGGAATAAAACAAGCGTGGCGAGTATTGACTGAATGACACGGGTAACGACCGAATGTGGCGACAGCAGGCAGCTCTTCAGCTGGCTGTATACAGCTAGGCAGCCCGTTGAATACAAGGCAGCCTGGTCTGCGAAGCGCTTATAGCTTGGTCTCGAACCGAAGACAGGTAACATTTCAGTATCCTTAACAACAACAAACAATAATAATAATAATAAATAGTAATGATGATAGTAATAATAGTACTAAAAACAATAGTAGCAGCAGCAACAACAATAATGATAATAAAAAATAATAAGGTAATAATAATGATAATAATGATGATGGTAATAATAACATATATATAATAATAATAGTAATGATAATAACAGTAATGATAATGAATGAATGAATGAATGCGTGGTTGAGTGACTAAACTAGCCTATCTCATAAGATTGAGAGGAAACATTCAGTGCCGTATGTTGTATTTAACAACTGTTTCAGCATTCTTTTTTAGCAGCATAATTGAATGGTTGCAGTTCCACACAGGGCATCATTTGTACCTATTTTGGGTTTCTATCCATAGCAATTTCAAACCGCTGAACAAATAATGCATTTTTGTCTTCGTAATTTCTCTTCATTCATGAACTTTAGGTATATGCAGAGTGCCACAAATCCAGCACGGAGACCTTCCAGGAATTAGAGCCCACGCTTTCGTCATTTTCGACGACGTCATCACCATAGAGTGTGATCCCGGTTACGGACAGCGTAGTACCGGAAGTCGTATCTTTACGTCACGTTGTGACCATGGAGTTTGGATCCCGGAAGTGCAATGTTTGTGGGGTGAGTGAGTACAAGTATGGATTATTCACAAAAGGATTCGGCAGTCGGACAACGCTCCTAGAAAATAGCTTGATTGATGATAACAGTATAATTAGAAAAAAGGAAGAATTTCTTAGCTCAAAATTGATCTTGGTTTGTTTTTTGAAAATGAAGGGAATGTATGCGGAAAGAAGCTGTCAATAGTTTGTTGAATTTTTGTCCACATTTTCCATCTGTCTCTTTGATCTCTCTCTCTCTCTCTCTCTCTCTCTCTCTCTCTCTCTCTCTCTCTCTCTCTCTCTCTCTCTCTCTCTCTATATCACACGAATGCACGTGTCAGGCCTATGCTATTCGGTGAATTCTGTCAGTTTTCTTGCGAGTGGTAACAATCGATACCTCCTTTCTCCTAGTTCCAGTTTCTCCATGATTATGTTTAGAACTATGTATTTGTAGAGCAACTGTGTCTACATTGTCTGTCACGACATCCATGAGATCTATCTTCACGAGACAGTACATATGATGGCAATGATAATGTGGGAATTTTTTTTTTTTTTTTGGTCATGACCAATTCCTACCTAGAGCTCATTCTGCAACAGGCCCAGATAGGAAGACTAGAATGAAAAAAGGGTCCAGTTTTAATCCACTAAAGGATGCCGTCTGTGAGAATGTTGCTAAGATTTCCTGACCAACGCTGCAGGTGTCTGTATCTCGTAAGCTTGAATATATTACGAAAGGAAGCATGGAGACAGCCTTGTAGCGGAGTCTCTACTCTGATGATTTTTTTGTGTGTGTTTGAAAATGTGGTGTTTAGTTCCAGCTAGAAACTGAATGGGTCGGTGTATCACAGTGTATCGTTCTTCCTCCATGATAAATCTCTATATCAAGCTGGTCCAGGAGATACAGGCACCTGCAGTGTTGGTCAGGGAATGAGTGACCCTACCATAAAGTGGATGTAGCCCGACTGTCTGGTACCTGCCTCTCATTTGAACCCACAGCTGGCCAGGAGGGTTATAATGCCTTTGATGAGATCGAACTTACGACCATAGCCCGCAGGTCCTTGACATAAGCCGCTGCGCCACGTGGCTGGTTCATTGATATTGTTTGACGGTGCAGGCAGGTCTTGTTTTCAGTCGCCTCTCTCGAGGCCTCTCTCTGTTTCTCTCTGTCTCTTTTCTCTGTTTCTCTCTCTCTCAGCCTTTCACTGACTCTGTCTGTCAGTCTGCCTGTCTCTCTCGCTGTCTCTCAGTCCTCCTCTCTCTCTCTGTGTGTCTGTGTGTGTGTGTGTGTGTGTGTGTGTGTGTGTGTGTGTGTGTGTGTGTGTGTGTGTGTGTGAGTGTGAGTGTGTGTGCGCGCGCGCGAGCGGGCGTGTGTATGTGTGTGTGTGTGTGTGTGTGTGTGTGTGTGTGTGTGTGTGTGTGTGTGTGCGCGCGCGCGCGGCGCGCTCGCATGCGCGTGCGTGTGTGTTGCATTGCTTACTTACATTGTCTTAACACCTGTCTCAGTTAAGTTTTGCTTTGTTTTGTTTTGTTCAGTTTGTTTGTTTTTGAGCGACTCACCGATCAACCTTCACATGTTTACAGCCATGTCCTACACCATTATCACGTCCCGACAGCTGGGGCACTTCGTGGTGATGACGTCATCCACCGATTTCGTCGTGCCTGCCCACGTGACGCATCTTGACGTCATCGCCATCGGCGGGGGAGGTGGGGGCATGCACGCCTGCAGCGCGAGCTTTGCTGACGTCGTCAGGGCGGGGAACGGGGGGATCAGTCGTTTCGGCAGCTACCTCAGGGCAGGAGGAGGAACTGGAGGGACTCATCATTCAGGTGTGTTGTTGTTGTTGTTGTTGTTGTTGTTGTTGTGTGTGTGTTTGTAATGTATTTGAACCGTGCTCTTTCCTCTCCATCCTTTCCAGTACCTTTCTCTCTCCCTTCCCTCATCCTTTAACTCTACTCCCCCCCCCCCCCCCGCCACTGGATTTCTCTGCTCTCTAGTCTTCGACCCTCCCCCCCCCCCCCCACTCCCCGTTCAGTTGCATATTGAGCACAAACAACTTTCCTTTTCTTTGGTGTTTTTCTTTGTGCGCCAAACGCTTTTTTTTTGGGGGGGAGCCAATGGATTTTTTTTTTTTTTTACCCCATTCATTATAACAGGACAAATGACGCAAAGGTCATTTTCTGGGTTAACCTACGGAAGTGGTGAAGGGTATCCTCCTCACTTCTGTATTTTGTTGTTGTTGTTGCTGCTGTTGTGGTTCCTGTTGTTGCTGTTGTTGTTGTTGTTGCTGTTGTTGTTGTTGTTGTGGTGGTGGTGATGTAATGGGCTTCATTGCACACGCCTTTTTTTTCAATGGACTCCCCCCCCCCCCCCTTCTTCTTCTTTTTTTTTTTCACTTCTTGTATCATGACAGGTATATCTTTTATAAATGAACGAATCAAACAAAGGCCTCTTTCTGGATCTAGCCTGCTAAAACGGTATCCCCCATACCTCTCTGTGTTGTTGTTGTTGTTGTTGTTGTTGTTGTTGTTGTTGTTGTTGTTGTTGTTGTTGTTGTGGTGGTGGTGGTGGTGGTGGTTGTGTCTATGGGCGTGTTTGCCCCAGTTGTACACATATTCCTTGGTTTTCAGTTGATTAGCGTGTAGCAAGCAGTAAGCAACCAAGACGTACTTTTTGGTTTTGTTTCGGTTTGTTCGTTTACATTTTCCTCATTTCTGTGGTCTATGGTATAGCTGGCTGCCTCTGTTTACACTTGAGTGTGCTTCATCCACTGTTTATTCTCTCTTCCCTCTACCACATCCCCTCTCCTGTACCCCTCCTCCCCACTCTGCCTCTACTCTAACCATCTCTCCTCTTTCCCCACTACATCCCCCCATACCCCTTCCACTCCCTCTCCTCCCCCGCTCCTCCTCTGTATCCACCCCACCCCACCCTAACACCCTCCCTCTCCGTCTCAGCAGACAACTTACTCTATTTCCAGGCGGACGAGGGGGCTTCGGCACGGTGTATTTCGGCGGACGAGGGGAGATAAGTTCCCGCTGCCTGGGAGGGGGCGCTGCCGGGCAGAGCACGTGGGCACGTGACTGCAGCCTGGGGAGCACGCGCTGTCCCTTCTGCGGGGCCGGGGGCGCCCCCACGGGGTGCAGCATGTGCCATCAGCGGGGAGGGGGGTGTCGGGGACCCTGGGCCCTGCCTGGGCGGGTGAGTCGAGTGAGCAGGCAGGTGGGGGTGAGGGTGGGGGTGGGGGTTGAGGTGGTGGGGATGAGGGTGGCAAGGGTGGGTCTCGGATG
>JADBJO010005997.1:77500-82500 GCA_016801955.1 Conus betulinus | reverse complement strand
CTACCCTGCCACCTCATCCCCACCCTCTTTCAAGCTGCCATGTGGAAGAAAGGGGAAGAGTGAAACAGCTGGGCTTGCGCGCATTGATCTTCCTCCGAGCTGAAAGGTGGCGGTTATTGATAATTGTAACACGTTTTGGGCTCCCTCTGTAGTATATTCTCTGCTTTTTCTTCCGCTCAGATCGATCAGCGAATCACGTGTTTGTCAATAAAGGATCAAGTGGACTCACTCATTAACGAAGAGGATAAGGTATATGTGCATCGGCCATTCAAATTTGAACCATCGCCACAGTAACAAAAAAAAAAACAAAAAAAAACCCTTTGTCCGTTTTACGGCATTATCTATGCCCCTGTGAGAATCAGTCTTGTTACAGAATTTGATTAGATTTCTAAAGGTCATCATCGGAGCCCTCGAGATTGATCTAAACTATTCTGATCCTTAAACTAAAGTAAGAATGATCAAAAGGCGAGCACTGTGCTCGTAACTGATTTGCAGCAACGTGTGGTTTAGTCTAAAGACAAGAACGTGGAGAAATATGAGAATTCATTGTATGCCAATTTGCACAGATTCGCGCCCAAAGTGCAGCCCTACAGGCAACTCTGCATGTCACTTCTGGCTGCTTTCTTTACCGTCCGGCAGCAGACTACAAGGGGGGCTGCAGGTCAATCTGATCATCAAAGACTACCGTAAAAGAAAAACATGTCCCTAAAAGCTTTCGCCATGAGGACGTAAAACTCAACCATTACGTAATCTGACCATGTACGATTCGCTCCTGGCAAGCAGAGAGAGAGAGAGAGAGAGAGAGAGAGAGAGAGAGAGAGAGAGAGAGACGTCAGGCGGCGCCAGCTTTCAGCTCCATGGGTGACGGCAGATCTAGCCTGTGTCACGAGGGGGACAGATTCTGGAGATGTGAAGCAGTCGTCTTGGAACGATGACTGACGGTGATAACCGTGGCCTTGGAAACCCTGTTTTGGGGGGTCAGCACGGGCACCCTGCTGTGGAGTTGAGCTGACCACTGGCCTTCTCAGCCGTGGTCAGTGTTGAACCATAGAAGGTACTCATGCAGCGCTCCAGCGAGGTCCGGTCTGCCCCTTCCTTGAGGCGGCCTCATGCTGCACAGGACCATCGCCACCCACGCAGGAAGAAAGCCCCCTGGTGGCCCCGAAAAACAGGCCCGTTAAGGAAAAGAGGCGAAGAATACCGGCGCCCATCGACGACTGGCCAACACCAAAAAGTGAACATCGGTTCACACAGAACCAGAACCAAGTGCTGGAGACCAGTCCAGCGGAAGAAAGAAGAGGATCCGGACACCATCTGGAATGAAAACCAAAGCAAGAAACGATAGCCCCGTCCGGAGCCAAGCCCCAAGACTTCTGCCAACGACTGGATGTTCTGCCGCCAGAACTACAGACTTCGGTCTCGAACAGGGGGCCGGAATAGCTCAGTTGGTAGAGCGCCAGACTCGCAATCTTAGGGTTGCGGGTTCGAATCTCCGCCGGGCCGTTTCGGTACAGGGTGATTTTTCCTTCAGAGTTAACATTAGTTCTGACTCGATTTCCCATACAGTCCTCCGAATGAGACTATAAACCGAGGTTCCGTAAGTGAACGCACGCGTAACGTCTTCCACACACGTAAAATCCCATCACCAACTTTAGGAAGAAAAGGCCAGTTTGGCCGTTGGTATGGATGACACGTTACACATAGCATGCACTTTCCCCGAAGATGGAGTATGGCTGCCTTAATGGCGGGATAAAAAAACGGTCATACACACAAAACTCCACTCATTTGTTGTTGGGTAGATGGGATTAATACTTGTCTGTTCATATAGGGAGTGTCCGCAGAGTATCAGCCTGCGTACGCAGAAGAAGAAGAGGAGGAGGAGGAAAAAGGTCTGGAACAGTATGTTTCTTTGCTATCGTCGCTCTGTTCGTCTACAATGATATCATTGGTTTGTAAAAAAAGCTATTGAGTGAGTGTGGTCAGTATCTCCCTGTGACACAAAACCATAGCAGACATGATCGGCAATGATTACTTCAAACTGTTGCGGCTGTGTTTTGCAGGGGTGACTTGTTTCGATCGAACTTGTCAAATCAGTGTCTCGCTGCTCAGTCAGTTTTCCATGTAGGTGGTATGGGGCAAGCTGTCGCCTTCAGCTGAGAGATATGCGCTGATTGAATACGTTACTCTCAGTCGCTACACAGCGTTTGGCTCACACGGGCCACTGAGAGACAGCAGACCAATCCGCCTGTGACGCCTGTCTCCCACAGTCACAGGTTGGTTCAGCTTTTTCTTTTTTCCCCCACCTGTCACGCCTCTATCATAGACTGCTCTACATGTTAGGCTTCTTATTTTTTTTCAGTATTCATGATGTATGAAAACTTGTTTAACTCATGTGTACTTATCCATTATATCACTCTTTTGTGCTGCCACTGATACTGTTGGTAGATGCAGCTGCGTATTAAAAGTCTCAAGTAGCTCCGTCAAGTGTGGGCGCTCAGTGCTATTCATCCATAGACTCACTCAGCTACTTCAATTGTGGACTATCAGAATTTCAATTACGCACCTTTTCCGCGCGCTTTTGTCTCTAATAGTATTCTTCCGCCGAGACTAATAGTCTGTAATGGTTGTTTGGAACAATACCATCGAATAATTGGCGGCAAAGACTGCACTCTCAGCTCATCATAAATCAGTGTTTGGAGTGTCTGACTCACAGAGTCAGCACAGAACTACGTATTGGGATAAGAGTGACTACAATATTAGCTTAATAGTCAAACCACTTGGTATTTCTCTCTTTCGTGTTTACTACACTTTAAATAGCCCGCCCTTCATCATTTTGCTGGCCATGTCATTCAGAATCTCTCTCTCTCTATCTGTGTGTGTGTGTGTGTGTGTGTGTGTGTGTGTGTGTGTGTGTGTGTGTGTGTGTGTGTGTATTTTTCAGGCATTGTCTACTCATGGCCTAGTCTCTTATATCAATAAAACAGATAAACATTAACTGACTGAAATCTGCCTTCATGTTCCTGGCCTGAGTGGGATCCCACCATCTCCACCCCCTTTTCCCTATTCCCTGTACCTCATTCCATCTACGTTCAACAGTCCCCTTTCCCAACTTACCTCCCTTATCCTTCAATCCTTACCTCCTTTGGTTTATTACACGTCTTTTCCCTATGATTTTTGTCCAGCAGACTAAATTTGAATCAACTCTTCCAGAAATGTATTTGTACTAACAAGAACTCATGTGTTCGAGCAGAGTTATCTCCATCCTCCAGTTAAGAAGGATCGATTTATTTTCGACAGATGAGTAGTCTGTGGTCACAACCATTAATCTGAAAGGATACTCTCCAAGTCTGACTTCCTTCAAGTGAAGGACTAGGGCTGGGCTGTTCCAGCTGGAGCACTGGAGCTGTTCAATTGCCGTGCATCTAGAGACAGGATGGAGACTTTAACCTGGAGAGACTTTGACTTCTGCTCATGTCTTGAAGCCAGCAGACCTCATCATGCAGCGCCTTTGTCCAAGTATATAGCTATATGGACACCTCCCTAAAGTTAGTGACAAGATAAGAACACGTAGGCTTTGCCTAGCCGGTAACTGTATACGACATCCAGAGGAGGTTGCTTCTCAACTTACACTGTGACAGCCAACCTGGGGGGGTTGGGGGGGGGGGGGGGGGGGGGGGGACAGGGGGAAGGAAGACAACAGACTTCATTGATCTTCTCAAAAGGGACACTGACCTCGAAAGCATCGATGAGATCAAGGCAGCTATGCTGGACAGGAGCAAGTGGATGGAGTACCTCACAGAGGCTCCATCGGGAGATCGGCCTAACTGAACTGAGCTGAACATGTCAAAGTATTCTGTGAGGCAGATTACGGGCCTGCAGTTTCCAATGTTGTGTTTGTGTGTGTGTGTGTGACGCTGGGTCCATTGTGGATCAGACCTTTGCTTTAGTTGCTCCTGTGGTGGACTGGGAAAAGGCTCCATGTGTGGTGACGACGACGTCCCCTTTTCTGGCTGGTGTCTGGCTGAGAAACAGTCCGCTGGCGTGACGAAGGGCGCTGCTTGTCGACTACCTCAATGTCTGACCAATCAATTTGCCTTGGGAACTGGTGGTGTGGTAACTGGGAAGGGAAGAGCGCATCAAGAAGCTTCCCCTGGGCAGGGAAGCGGCGATTGTTCACGGGAGGTCGGGCCTCCTGCTTCATGTCTTTCTGCTGAAGCTAGGCTGGAAACTCAAAACACCAACCACTGTTTTACTCCAGCACAGTGATGACTTCAATGTGTGCACTACAGTGACAGCTGTTTAAGCTGACGGTGTTGCTGTGTGAGGAACGTATAACTCTGAAATTTGTGGGCTCACTCCTGAGATCTTTCTTTTCGTCATTCATTTCCCCCCTTTCAAATTACATTCATATTTTTTTTTCTCGTGGGGGTCTTGTGAAAATAAAAAAAAAAAAACGAAGAAAAGAGAGAGATTTTATAACAAAATCTGTTCATCTTCGTCAGCGCTTGTATGTTTTTCTGACACTACTTTGCGGAGGTGCACGTCATTGCAATTTCATGTAAACATTGCTCTAAATTCTGTATATGAGAAACTCTATTACTCCTGTCGAAGGACAATAACATCGTATGACTTTTTCCGGGAATTTCCGAATCTGCGATGGCAAGTCTACAAAACCAGCCCCAGCAAAACTCACCAACACTAGACTATCTTTAACCTCACCCGGTATGTCAGTGAACCCACTGAGATCCGTGGTCACGTGCTGGACTGACTGGGTGATCCGCAGATCTGATGACGACATTGTCAGACATCTGTCTTTCAAGCTATGCTTCTGACCGCGAGTGAATCTTGTGTGACCTCAAAGCTGCAGTTCCTTTCACCCCCCCCCCCCCCCCCCCCCCCCCCCCCATCCAGTTAATGTGAAAGTACGTAACCTTCGCTGCCTCAACACAACAGCTGCAGGTGAGGATCTGTGCAGTGCAGCCACTTCAGCCAGCTGTTTC
>JADBJO010005997.1:70000-72500 GCA_016801955.1 Conus betulinus | reverse complement strand
TGCCATTGCTGTCATGGTAGACAGGCCCTGTCTGCAATTGAGATTGATATTCTCAACATGTTTTCTAAAGGTCAGCATTCTATCAAAGTCTATACTCGAGTAGCGAAGGTTGTCAGTTGATTCAACTGGTATTCCACTGAAGGAAACTGGTGGGGATAATCATCCTGGAGTCTTCTTGTTGATAGTGCAGACCAATGTCTGGGCTTTTGTAGGGTCGTTGGACGATGCAGTTTCTTGACGCCACTGAGCAAGGTTGTTCAGCATCTGTTGAACCGCTTTCGTTCTTTCTTGAGCATTCTTTGATGTTTTGCAGATCAGACCGCCGTCTACTAGTGTCAACACTCGAGCAATTCTGATTTTTTGAGGTCTGCAAAGCCTTTAGTGTAAACATTGTATGAAAAAGAGGAGAGAGGAGAACCTTGAGGTAATCATGAGGTGCTGACGCACAGTCTCCAAACTGTAGGTTGACGGTTCGCTCCTGAAGTGCTGCTGCAGTCTATCGTGTAACTGTCAAGGAGCAGCACCATGAGAAGCGAGAACCGCACTTTGTTTTATGCGTCTCCCAGGTCTATTGCAACTGCCAGTGTTTCTGTCTTTGGAATTCTTCACACACTTTCGCACAGGCAAAAGCAGTCGCATTTTCCCATGTGCTTTTACCAGTTCAGTGGGCTCCTTGATTAGGCGAGAGGATTTGTCTACGTTCAAGGTCTCATGCGAATTTTTCTTGCCACGATTCGTTCCATGAGCTTTCCTACTATATTTACATAGTGAGTATGCTGTAGCTATATAGCCGATGACGATTTTTTCCTGGCTTTGGTATAGCTTTTAGGTAAGTGTGTGTCCAGTCACCTGAAAACAGATAGCTATCAAGAAAAAGGCTAGCCATATGAAAATACACATGAAACTTTTTTTTCATATTTAAGCAAAAAAAAAAAAAGCAAAAAAAAAAAGAAAAAAAAAATCATTGACCTGTAATTGCCCATGTAGCATCAAACTCGTGATGTTTGTTAACTTTAGTATCATACAATTTCATTTCGCCATCTGTTGCTCAATTGAGCCTGAAAATCTGCAGCATTTGGTCTACGTATTTTGGCTTACATCGATAAATATAAGATTTTGCCACCGTAATGATAAAGTCAAAGATTGTCTCTTTACTAGAGTTAAGGCAGGCAAACTATAGATGATTGAAAATGAATCATTCTGTGTGCAGATTATGAATGTGAAAAAAAAGTATCTCCCACAACAGTATCTCATCGTTGGTCCACGTTGGGTGGATTGACGGCATGACTTTTGATCGGCATGAGGAATGATCAATTATCACGTCGTTTCAGGTATGTATAAGAACGCGCACCAGTATTTAAGTCTTAGCGCCTTTGACCATCAAATAATTGTTCATTGACATTTCGTCGTTCATAATTAATCATCATCGATTACTAATAATACAGGTAAGTGATCAGCATTGATAATCAGTCATCATTTATGATTTGAATCATTTATCCTCAATGGTCGTCAATTCGATTTTTAAATCGTTTATCCTCTTCCGTATCCTATCCTCAACCATACTATTCAAACAATAGTTATCATCAGTCATCCTATGTCTTTGGCCATTTTTATCTTCTGCCAACAATCAATTATCCATAAAATCCCGCCAAGCTATCATTTACCACCTTGATCCCCAATCAGTCTTCGTTTCTCAATTCAATTGTAATCCTCAGTCATCATTAATCAACGTTTACGAGCATCTATCCATTAACTTTAAGCTATCCTTTGGAATATTTGCTTGTGGTTTAGTTTTGTCCATTCCACATCACTATTCTATGGCTTGAACACACGCTGTCTTCAATTCTTCGAACTGCATCGACTGTGTTTCTCCTTTGGAAAAACATTGTACAGGAAACGTGAGACTTGTCTCACAGACTTGTCCTTGGCACATGACATTACGTACACACTTCCTTCAGCGTTATTGGTAGCACTTACATTTTCTATAAATACTTCATACACCCTGCAATCAAACAACACATGTAACTCGTCTTCGATACTTCACTCGCAAGCTGGACAAAATCAATGTCTTGGTAACACATCCCTTCTGTATTGTCTTTCTGACACCGTGATATCTCGTAATCCAAATAACGTTCTGTTCGTGGGAACTGCTGAAAGTTAGAACTCACTTGAAAACGTTCTGCTGGTTCCAGTTCATCAGGCCGGGTTGGTGCATTTGACCAGCGACACTTTGTCTGAAAATATAAATGAAATTGTTGCAACCAAAACATATCCATATACATTTACAAATATTGATTGTCTCACGTAAAACTCCCATTTTTTTTCCCCCAATTCTTAAAGACGCTTTAGCGTATTACAGCTTTTCCTGAGAAGTCTTTCTTCTGCTAGAATACAGACTCTTACCCAATAATGAATACACCTCTCAGCTGCTGAAACATACATTGGATCTCGCCGAAGTCTACCAGTACCATTTTATTTTGGTGTTTGCTGACTTATGTTC